>VDFB02382991.1:51179-62120 GCA_007258455.2 Sequoia sempervirens
ACACAGTCAATCTGGCAATGCTCATATATGTTTTATTGGTTGAGTAGAATGCACGTAGAGAGGGTCTACCCCATATTTGGAGGTTTTTGAAGTCGACATGGGAAAGGGGAGCATGATGGAGCAAGGTGTGCATGCAAAGAGAGCCTCTAGTTAAGGAGAAATTGAAGATTTTAGAGCAAAATTCAGCGATGCACATTCTATAGTTGATTGGTGTAGTTCAGCATTGTCACAGGGAGGGACACTTGATTCAATAGTGCGTAGATTCTTTTGGTTCATTGAGGAGGGTACAGTGGGAGGCAGATTGGATTGTCATACAATAAAAGATTCTTCAAAGATGCATTCATTTCGAAGCTCAGATGCAGGCACATGGACCATTTAGACACGAGAATTGGCTTATTTTTCTCAGAGTTGTATTCAATGCGAGTGGGATCAATGCGAGTCAAGTGAGTGGGTGGATACATGGGTACCATAGTATCTAACTCCTTTATCTCAAACAATATCCATGACAAATGACACAATGGAAAGTTTATTTGATTACGACCTGCTTTCATATCTACTACAGCTAGGACATATTTTTGTAGTTGTTGCACTATAGGGAACGAAGAGAGATCGTAATATTGGTTGGCCTCGATGTGTGGGTAAAGCTGCATAACACAACCAATGGAAGATGATGATGGTTTTGTGTATCCTACAAGTTCAGTTGTAGTTGTAGGAACTTGGTTGTGAACATACATGATTAGAAAGAATGGCATACCCGCATTTGAAGACTATGAGAAACACAAAACCATTCTCATGTATTCACACCTTGTTATAGCAACAAATGTTAAGTTGTTCAAGCATCATGCCAGACTAAAGACAAAACAACTATGGACACTTAGCAATGTTGATCATGAAGCAATATTGGATACTCTTAAGCAAAGAGATGACCCTTCTGGCACACTTGGATATCATATTCAAGAATGGAAGGTACAATGCTTAGGTTCATTATGCTTAAGTTCATTAGTGTTCTTTATTTAATAATCGACATTTTATATATACTATTGCAATGCGGGTGTCTTTAATAGTGATATTTTGTATGCACTTTTATGATATTTTTGGTAAGATTGATCATGGACCTATTGCAACAATAGCCAGCTCTGATCCTTTCTAAGAGGTATGCATCTTTTATAGTTTGCATCACCAACTCATCATCATTCAAGTTGTTTAGATTAATATAGATATGTTAGTCTAAGACATCTTTTTTCTATTGTGACAATATAGATTTCTTATTTTCCCACTTTTGCCATATTCGCATGATCGGACCGGGCCAGAACAATAGTGCGGAGCCTCGGATCCTTTGAGGAGGTATGCCTTTTATAGTTTGTATCACCAACCTATCATCATTTAGGTTGTTTAGATTAGCTATAGATATGTTAGTCTAAGCATCTTTCTATATTGTGACAATATAGATTTCATTTTCCCACCTTCTTTATGAGCATTCCTGGCATGATTGATCATGGACCCGCTGCAAAAATAGCTAGCTCTGATCCTTTCAAAGAGGTATGCAAGAGATTACAACAATATAGATTGGTTATTCTAAGCGTCTTTTATAGTTTGCATTACCATCTCATCATATTTTGTGTCATTTAGAATAATATAGATAGGTTATTCTAAGCTACCTTGATGGTTTGTACAGGTGCTTGTCAATCCAAAACATGAACATACTACTATTGTGGAAGACTGTGCCCTTAATGCCTCTAATAGGAAAATTTTGTAAATTTTGAATTTTCAAATTGGAAACAATGTAAAAAGGTCATAACTGTGTATGGGCATACTCTATAAATTCAATGATGTTTTTGAAATATGGGTCAAATGTTTGGCATTGTATAAAGGGTATGTTTAAAATGTAAAGGGGTCTGTATTTTGGAAACTCATAGGTTTTGTAAAGGGGTCTATTTTTGTACTTAATCGAGCTACAACCGAAGGTTTTCTTCCTGGTTCTTTCCTATCGGTATGCTCATTTGAACCAGGTTTTGTAATACTATCTAGTCCCCTCCCCTACTATCTCTTTCTCTATCTCTTACTCAAAGAGTAAGGAGAGAGCTTAACCCATCTATGTTTTTTGAAGAGACATACATATACTAGCAATCACACGTGAAGATGTAATGGGCACATTGATAGGTGCAATATGAAATTATGTATGCTACAATTGAAGTAATTGCAAGAAGTCTTGTTATGGTGAAAGTTTTATTAGAGAATACGTAATCATGTTTTCTTAAAGAAGAAGTATTAATAGGTATTAATTTTGAAGTAAATTTAATCTATATGCAAAACATTTGTAAATCAATATGTGTGTAATTGTAACAGTAAAATTTGTGCATACCATGTCATTTCCCACACAATTTTGTGTCTATTTTGAAGAAATGTCTTGATACATGTACGTAGTGACTCAACATCTAAATTCAAGCTCATCTCTCTATCCTTTTATCAATTTGCATACTTAAATCACTATACAATTAGCCCTATCCTATTCTTATTCACACACATCTATACATTTACCTTATTTTCCCATTTATCACATTCACCAATGGGTATGCCCTCATTTATCCATTAGCCACCTGGAATTGATTGTTAGCCACTTATATTTAACTATTAACCCATTCTAGGACACTTCTTCAATTGCAAGGGTGACCTCATGGTCACAAACCTATTCCCTTTCATTTTAAAATTCAAAATTCAAACTTTTGGCTAAGTGGCGTCATTCACCCACTTTGAGTTGACTAAACACATGTTTGGCATAATTTGATGATATACGCTAGCATTAATAACATACAATATATTCATTATAATCATGAAAACATTCATTTATCTTATAGCATTGGAGCAATTAATAGTGAGACATTTTGATTCAATGCAATAAAAATGAGTAACAAATTTGAACATCTAGAGTGCTTGCCAACTATTTTTAATCTTGTTTCACGTTTTGGGGATTGATCTAGGAGAACTTGCCTCCCCATGAGAAATCAACAACCCTTATGATATTTCTAAATACCACCAAGTCCCTAGATATTCAAGAGTAGATCAAAGATAAACATTCATACCCTTATCAACCCTTAATTATCAAATACCCCTATCAACCCTTAATTATGTTAGGTTGATTGTGTTTGATTGATTGCATTTACTTAATTATCCTAGGTTAACTTCATAAATAAACTTTTTTTTTCTTTATATTTTGTTGAGCCCAACCAATCCTACACTTGATCCAACCTTCTTTTTAGGGTTTTACATTATTAAGGTTTTCAAATCTACAATTTTCTAAGTTTACATTCTATTTTCAAATTTGAACTTTCTTATACATCCTTGTACGTCATTGATACATTTTTCTATTAGGTTTTTCATTTTTTATGTTAAGATATAGTAAATTATATTCACTTGCAATTTGATGTGTAAATCTCTTGTATTGTTAGAATGAGTACTTGAATGATCATGAGGTGTTGACCATCATTGCCATCAATGAAATTGACCATCTCTCACATGTAATGCTTGGGAGTTACATTGAGAGAAGTGGATCATCTTTCCATAATGTTATGAGTTCCTACTTAGTTGATATGTTCATAGTGGAGGGCTAGTTTTGGGAATTTGTGCTCTCGATGAGTTATTGGTCAAATGCATTATCTATTCATGGATTCTATCTTATCATAATTACACGTTGGGGTGGTTCATGGTTTTAAACTATCAAGAATGGTTTTGGTGGCGAATTGGTTGAGAGCACTTGGTTTATCTTCATTACTTTATAGATTGGAAGAATTATATGGGTTTCATGGGTTGTCTGCGGGTGTACTTTAGGCCTTCAAGGGCTCAAGACAGGTTTGGTTGGAGTTTTTTTCTTTGAATCAATAAAGTTTCAATTGCTCGGTTCATATTTTACTATTTTTCTTGTGTTTTCTGCCTATGCACAAGCCATTCAAGCATTTTTGTATCAAAAATTTATGTAGAAACGTTATTACATGTCTTGGCGTTATTTCATGATGGAAAATTGTGGAGGCCGGGTTTTGAAATAAAATAAGTTAAAGGTCTAAAAATGGTGGTTTTTTTCACTTAAAGTAGGTTTTTACCTAGGGTTTGCCAAAAATCTACGAGATGCCTAAGTTTCTTTGTTTTCTAAGCATATTGGGGCCTAAATACGGTGTCTAATTGGTGGCAGTCGAAGGTTGTGGAAGTTCTACATCCAATACCCTCAAGAATTACACACACTAAAACAAGGGTTTTTTTATTTGACGGTTACAGGTCTGTAAAAATGGAATCCAATTGCAGAAACTTTGTTTTCTTGGAAATTTATTTTTTTCCCCAAGGTTTTAGGGGTTTGTGTGGTATTTGAAGGTATGTTGCTTTTCCTTTTTGGGCTAATTGAGTAGCCTGTTCAAGGGTGAATGTATAGGAAGTCAACGCTGGTCCAAAGGAGTCTATGTTGTTTCTCATATATGTTGTGTAACTTGGATATGGGTGTTTGAATCAGTCATGTGTTCGTCTAGTGTTTTGGAAAATTGTGGAGTAACTGGACAAAAACTAGTTTCTCACTATTACAAGGGTTTAAGGGGGTTAAAGAGGGAAATGTGTATTTAGTTGCTTGTCAAGTTTTAAGGGAGTTTTGGACTGTCCAAAGAGGTCAAAATAATCTTGTTAAATGCCTCAAATAGGAAGGTTGCAAAGAATTTGTGATTGTGCCCTTATATGCGCATCAATTTTCACCTAATTTCCTCGGTCCAATATGGCTAGAGTGATTCGGCGTGTTGGGTGCAAGAGGACCATCCTAAGCGTAGCGTACCCATCAGGATGTCTTGGAGCAGTCTGTTTGGTGAAATGCACGAGATTCACGGAATGAAAGTTACTGCTGCAACTTTACTGTACATCGGCAATTTTTCCTCTCCACTGAAAAGTCATCACCATAGGAAAAAAACCTTCGAGATAGCAAAAACCAAGAGGGGTTTTTGTAGATGGTCCCAACATGATCCCATAGCCTCAAACGAAGAGTTTGTAAGCATCATGGTCTTCGAGAAATAGCCCTTCAAAGATTGCTACCTTTTAGCACTGGACTCTTAAGAAATCGTCGGTCCAATGTAGCTTAGAGTGATTCGGCATCTTGGGTGAGAGGACCATCCCTAATGTACCCAATAAGACGTGTTAGAATAATATTTGGTCAAATCTGAGTTGAAATAAATTTGCACCACTTTGCAACTTGACCTCTTGCATCTGAAACTTTTTCCCTCCGGTATCACCGCAGGCTTGTGAGATAGCAAAAACCGAGAGAGGTTTTTGTAGATGGTCACAACACGATCGCATAGTCTTAGATGGAGAGTTTGTAAGTATCACGGTCTCCGATAAATAGACCTTCAAATATTTTTTCCTTTTAGCACTTTGGACTCTTAAGGGAAATCATCGGTCCAATGTAGCTCGGAGTGATTCGGCTTATTTGGGTGCAAGAGAGGACCATCCCTAGCGTAAAAATACCCATCCGGACGTGTTGGAATAGTCTGTTTGGTCGTATGAGTTGCAAAATGAAAGTTGCACCACTTTGCAACTTTACATTGCTTGCATCTAGCAACTTTTCCCTCCACTGAAAAGTCATCACCACAGGAAAATGCCTCCGAGATAGAAAAAGCTGAGAGAATTTTTTGTAGATGGTCCCAACATGATCCCATAGTCTTAGACGGAGAGTCTATAAGCATCATGGTCTCCAAGAAATAGACCTTCAAAGATTGCTGCCTTTTAGCACTTTGGACTCTTAAGGGAAATTGTCAGTCCAATGTAGCTCGAAGTGATTCAGCGTATTTGGGTGCAAGAGAGGACCATCCCTAGCGTAAATGTACCCATCCGGATGTGTTGGAATAGTCTGTTTGGTCGTACGAGTTGCGGAATGAAAGTTGCACCACTTTGCAACTTTACACTACTTGCATCTGGCAACTTTTCCCTCCACTGAAAAGTCATCACCACAGGAAAATGCCTTTGAGATAGCAAAAACTGAGAGAGGTTTTTGTAGATGGTCCCAACATGATCCCATAGCCTTGGATAGAGAGTCTGTAAGCATCACAATCTCTAAGAAATAGACCTTCAAATATTTCTGCCTTTTAGCACTTTGGACTCTTAAGGGAAACTAGTGGGCAACATAGTTAACTTCTTCACAAACTTGAGTTGAAGTAATTTCATTCTTTTTTGTGCATTTAAAATGGAGTTTTAAATCTTCCACCCTAAAAGTGACCTCTAAATAACTTCAAACACCTTAACTACCTCATTCTTATTCATTTTTTTTGCAAACAAGCATTTTCATTCCAAGAGGCTGAGCTTTCATTTTTGCTTGTTGGATTGAATGCGGACTGTGACACAACTTTCTTTTTTCAAAAATTGTTCAACATCATTGAACTAAGAATTTATCACACATCTATTGAGAAACAAAGGAGTACCATAAACTAAAACACATTACACTTCGGTTCTCACTGACTTGATGTACTCTTCAACATCTCTCTTCTCTAAAAGCAACCTCTAAATCACTTCAAACACCTTAACTACCTCATTCTTATTCATTTGTTTTGCAAACAAGAATTTTCATGCCAAGAGGCTGAGCTTTCATTTTTCTTTTCAAAGAAAAGTCTTCCTATGCCACTATTACACTGCACAGGTAAACCAGGTTTTATATTGTTGACCTATATTAAACTACCACTCTCAAGTACCAATGTAACAATGATACAAAATAACTTTTGAGACTGCAAGAAGACATTTGATAACTCTTGAGTGTACTAAAATAATTCTTATGATTTTTGAAGAATGTTGATAACTCTACTGCAGGAAGGTGATGAGAGATTGCTTAGTGATGAAAAGCTTGAGGCATCTTATGAGGAAGTCATGCCAACCAAAGAAATGATCAAGCGTGAAGTCACAACTTGCAACCATGGAACTGAACCTACTGAACCTAAAGAAGATGGTTGTGTTGCTGACCGGAAGAGCACCTCTGGATGTTGTTTCAGTTGAGGTCTATGATGAACACTTGTACACACCATAGTATGGTTGTAGCCATTATGGTTGATATCATGTTGAGGCGATATCTAATATCAGGATGAGATGATATTCTTCTTTTCACTTATGGTTGTAGCCATAGTACTAGGCATCACGATGAGGTGATTTGCCTTGTGCAGCTGGAAGTATCCTCCCTAGCTAAGAGGGAGTGTTGATGATTATTGCAGTTGATGATTATTGCAGCATCAATCATATCCTTCTAGCGATCTCCTCTACATAAGAATAAATTAAATATAGCCAAATCTATTTAATTTATATATATATATATATATATATATATATATATATATATATATATATATATATATATATATATATATATATATATATATATATATATATATATATATATATATATATATATATATATATATATATATATCAATTTGAGATTAATGCTAATTCATCAAGAGATACGAGTTAATGAAGAGGTGCATTTATGAAGAGGCCGACATGCTTGAGGCACGATTTATGTCAAATAATATTTATTATTTTATGAAGGCCGACTTCTATCTTGGAGGCGCAATCTTTGAGGAGGCACATTCTTTTTGGAGGCCAACCTATATTGTGAAGAGTCACATCTCTATCAGCTTGTATATATATTAGATACATTTCATTGTTTTGAGACATACATTTTTCATACATTCCATTTCATATCAAGTGTGAGTTAGTGAGAAACTCTTCAAGTGCAGATCGAGTTATTGTGAGAAGGCTAAGGATTATCATTTGAGAATTACATCATTGTATTGTTGTATTTGCATCGGTCTGTGGTGCATATTATTAGGCCTAATTATTGGCCTTAATTGTAAAGGAGTTTCTATTGTGATTCAATAATATAAGTGATATTATTGGCTAGTTTTTTCTCCCTCAAGAGGAGGGTTTTCCCAGGGTATCTGCTGTGTTATTGTGTTTGATTTAGAATTAATTTTTTCTGCATTAAATCTGATCATAAAACTAACACAAGTAAATGGCTGCATAGCGTGTGGAATGAGGGGGCAGCAGGCCTGAGACCCCTTTAAAGTTTGTTTGAGTGCTTTCTTTTCATTTTTTGTGAGTTTTGTGCCAAGTTTTCTCAAAGAAACGTGGTCTCATAGAATTCCATGACAAGCTAATGCAATTGATAGCTGCTCCTAGTTATTAGTTATGTAATGTGAAGTAATTGCATAACTGCTTAGGTTGACTTTGTAAAAACTATATTGTTATTGAAATTTTTTCATCTATCAGCATCTGAATTATTACTTGTAATGTGAAGTAATGCTTTGAGTTTGAAAGATGTACAGTACAGTATAATCCAACAATATGAATATAAACATAATATTTAACCATACATTCTTTTATGCTGTGTACATTGATATTTAACCATTGCTCCTTGATTAAATTTTCAAAGTTTAATCATGCACATGAGGGAGAAATTAAATTTTAAATTGTCAAATTCTATATATATCAAATTATCCAATAATCAAGTGTGTGTCCATATACAAAAATGGCATCAACTCCAACTCAAACAAAGTTTTACAATATGTGGCATATTCCATCTCGGTATCTATTCAATATTTACATGCCAAAATGTCTATCTCATCCTAAACTACTGGTGGATCATCAAAATGGAGCCTCTTTGAAGCACTCGTTGGCTCTGAAGGTAGCTGCACAAGAAAAATTCAAACCATAATTGAGATTAGTTATACTATATAATTTAAAATCGAATAATTAACATAAAAATCAATACACATTGAATTATAATTGAACTCTAAAATTGAAATCTTGATTACCTAAAATAGACGTCTCTTCAAAGGGTCAGGAGTCCTAGAATATAACCCTCTCAAAGAACTAACCAAACCAACTTTTGTAACATCAAGCTATATATGTGAACAAAAACATGAAATTGATCCAAGTTAGCATAGAATTGTCAGTAATAAGAACATATTTACCAAGCATAAAATAAAATAAACACATACCTCTTTAGGCTGATCTTTTTATGTATCTCCTTGAGGTGTTTCAACACCTCCTCCTTGAGGTGTTTCAACACCTCCTCCTTGAGGTGTTTCAACACCTCCTCCTTCAGGTGTTCGAATACCTACTCCTTCAGGTGTTGTGGCACTTTTCAACAATGATGTATAGCTCACAGCCACCTGTACATAAAAATGACAAGTACATATGAAACTATGAATCTATGTCAATGTATGCATAATCAATAAAATATCTTATAAATCTTAATTCAATAAAATTTGAGTTCAATTACCTTTCCCTTATCTAACATTATGTGTCCATAGTCTGGAGAGCATCACACCTCACTCAAACTAGGTGTTTCCTACAAGCAGAGAATAAGATAAACATATAATTTAATATATAATTTCATTAATGACAATTCAAATGACAAGCAAGTATATAGTAAGACAATGTAAATGAGTGAGTGCGAAAATACATACTATGTGCATCTCAAGGCCAAATGAAATGGCCCTAAGGGTGCTATCAATCACCCATGTGAGCTCCTCCTCAGACATTAACTGTTAAATAGACCATGTAAATAAATATTAGTACTTGATACTATCTCTTATTAATATTCATTTTAAAAAAATGCAAGTTATGAATTTACACCTTAAATTTTACCTGTGTAACTACTCCAATAACCACCTCTCTAGCAGGAGAGGACTCTATAGGGTGTGATCCACTCCCCTGCATGTGATCTGCTATAATCTCCACATCATGGATGTCATAATTAGAAGTGTCTATTGGTTGCTCAGGGGGTTTTACAATAGGACCCAAACATATTTGTTGGCACGTATTGCAAATATGTGGCACACAAATATGTGGACCTGAGGAGGATGATGTAGTAGCACTGGATCCATCACCAAGATCACTAGACTGTGGTTGAGCTACTGAAGAAGCATAGGAAACCAAAAGACCACTCAAAGAGTGAATGGCCTGGATAGTTTGTGTGGTTGCATCCTCCGTAATATCTGGATGTTGTACTAGAGGTGGTAGACGAAGGGGAGGATGGGGAACATGTGGGCGCCTAACTACTCTAGTTGCCCCTAGCCTATCCTAGGGCATACCTCCACCAACACCCTAGAAGGGTTTAATGTCAAAATAATTGACATGATGCCCTAACAAAAACTCAGCATATAATTGTTGATGGTATTTTTATGAACTTCTCAACACAAGTAGTGCGTAGGTGCACTACCTCTCTTGAAAGATAATCTCCCACAATCGAATTGCAAAACACTATCCCAAGGTCTCTCAGATATTAGGTCATGACAGTGCTTAGATACCTCAGTAGTTTGATGTGATTTGCTGGAATCACAAGGCGGTCTTACAGAAAATACAAAGCAAGGACACAAAGCACAGAAGTTGGATCTTGAAATGGAGTTATTAGGATAAAAGCTATTATGCATTGGTTGTAGGTTCAAACAAAAATCTTGGACTCCATTTAATCGTTGGATTTGGCTTTACAATGTGCAATGAACCTTAGCATAGGTCAGTTACTAAAAAAAAGGAAAAAGGCGAAGGAGAGGAAATGTTCCTAAGTCTACAACTAGCTATGAATAGTGACGATGGAGTTCCTGCAATGAAAAATTTCTCAAAACAATATCCCACTTAACCAGGGATTTCATAGTATCATGGAAATTGTGCTATCTTCTAAGGTCTACAAATATTTTATCCTTCATCCACCACATACATGCGTGAATCAAAGATAAATGTTAGGAGCAGCTTTGAAATCAAGTCCAGGCTAACTTTGCATAGCTATCTATCATCAGCAAACAGCAAAAAGTATGGACCAAGAAATCATCATGGAAAGAAATTTCATAATCACTCAATAGCACTTCTAAGATCTATCCAAGGAAATGAGATAACTAACTAAACAGTAATGAAATCTAAGTGAAACATCTAACATTG
>VDFB02382991.1:62220-91279 GCA_007258455.2 Sequoia sempervirens
ACACTACTGATTATCAGGAAGAGAAATTAAAACGTTATTATTCAAGAGCAGTGACTGCCGGCTTCTTTTTTTTGTTAGTTTGTTTTTTATTTAACTAATTTATTTTCAAGAGTTCATTTAATTTCTGTTCGACTGCAGCAGATAATATAAGTCATGTAAAAGCTCCTTTTGAAGATAAAAAACTCTTTTAAACATTGCTGCTACTGCAGGGAGATAAAGAGGGCTATTTATTTGGTTGAAGTCTGTCAATAAATAATGTTATTGATATATATTTTTGTGTGCAACTGTGTGATTTTCAAATTTCTGATTTATATTTCAGTAAAGGGTATATATATAAATATATAAATAGATAAATATAATGAAGTGTGCAATTATATCTCAACCGACCATGAAATAATAGTGTTTGATCATGAAATAATAGTGTTCGATCAATAATGAAAAAAGATCATAAAATTACTTATTAAATTATTTTAATAACATCAACCATTGAAAAACACATATAGTGATATATTAAAATGATTGAACCATTGAAAAACACAGATAATGATAGCATGTTCAAACTTCAATTTATCTGCCATGTCTCAATGAGGCGGCATTCAAGACATGTCCTCAGAGCTATAGACTCAGTCCTAATGAACAAATAAATATTTAACTGATAGCTTATGGTCTGTTATAAATCAAATATCTGTATCAGATCCTTGTCCAGCATACAAAATCAAGTCTTAATAGAGCAATTCTCACTAGCAATATGGGCTACTTTTTCATTCTGGCTATTCTCAGATGATCCCTAACGGATCTGGGTATGTTTGTAATCTTCCTTATCCGATAATGAGGAGGCTGGTTAACATTCTCCACTCCATCTTCATCTGCACAAATATCATCTTAATCCGATAAATTGATTCATTTGCTAGTTGGGTCTCTATATAATGACCTAAAAAAGAGGATTTAGAATCATAGCCGTTTAGAGAGTAGGAGATCTCATAACTCTGATACAGTAAAAGCACAAACCCAAGCAGAGAAACACATCTATTAGTGGGTACAGTAGCCAAACCAAAACAAATAACAAACATTTTATAAAGAGAAGGATGATATACCTTCGTTATGATTCGTAACCTGACAATTTTGTCTGCAAAATGAAATATTCATCAATTAATGCACCAACTAAGCATTGATTTTGGAATAAAACCCTAATTCTGCAAAGTATCACCGTTTACTTTTGTATAAGATCAGAGAAGCAGAACACAAAAATGTACACACAGATTATTTGAATTAGCTAATACTTTAACCTGCTACCGATCAGTCTTTCAGATGGGTTAGCCAAATCTGATATCCCTTCAACTGGAGGCCCTTGCATTTGGTTGGAATGCCCTTCGCCTTCTGAATGCACTTTCGCTGAATTCAGAGAAGCTGTCGATGGGAGAGGAGACTCTGGGTTTGCCAAATCTGATATCTCTTCAATTGGAGGCCCTTGCATTTGGTTGGAATGCCCTTCGCCTTCTGAATGCACTTTCGCTGAATTCAGAGAAGCTGTTGATGGGAGAGGAGACTCTGGGTTTGCCAAATCTGATATCTCTTCAATTGGAGGCCCTTCCATTTGGTTGGAATGCCCTTCGCCTTCTGAATGCACTTTCACTGCATTCAGAGAAGCTGTTGATTGGAGAGGAGATTCCTCTTTCTGTGACCAGTTATGAAGTCCCGGAGCCCTACAAGGCTTTGCCTTTTTTCTCATGACTAGGTTTTGCGCATATACCTCTTCCCGTGACTGCGATGTGTTTCTATTGGGTTTACTTCAATATGAATGAACAACCGTAGTGCCTGTTAATACTTTCCATTGATTTATTAAAAAATAAACAGTTTTGAAGGAGATCAGCTGATGGTGAGAACAGAACTGGAGGAAATATTATTGGCCCAACAAATTATAAGAAATTTTGAATCCCTGCCGAAGCGTTGGGCAAATTTATCCTTGAGAGCCACATTCTTATCTGGCACCTTTGAAAACGTAGTGCAGGTGATGAATACTAGGTGACGATTATTATATTAAAATCTGGTTTATATTTAAACTAGTGATTGCACCTTTGGTGTGCAATGGGTTAGGACGAATAATTGTATGGATGTATTTTATTTGTTGTAGACATATTGGTTGAATTACAAAACAGTTGAGATAATCTAAAAAGGAAAGAAATTAAATAAATCAAATGCAAGTAATTATTTGTTTTATTTGATTATTTGTAGACATATTGGTTGAAATAGAACAATATGTATGTAACATTTAAAACTACACATTAAAAAGCTTAAATGGAAATACTATAGAAATAAAGAGGAACTTAAATCAATGAGATTAAAAAATGTAGAATAAGGATATATATATAATGATGAAAATAAAGTGTTTTTTATAGAATGTTTAATTTGCATTACAAGTATGTCTGCAATTGAGTACAATGGAATAGCGATATTGTTAACACAGTCACATTGAACTCCAATGTATCTATCTGCAATAAACAAAAGATATATTTAGTATTAAAAAAACAACTAATAGTAAGAAGAGAGATATAATTTACAAAAGACAGATATCAAACATTTTTATTTCCTTCTATTAATTGATTAAGTAAATTACATTTACTACATACTATATGGTGGGAACATCAACTATGTCTATTACAATTATCTTTATTATTTTTGGATAAAGATGTAAATTTCCATGTACATCATTCTCTTAAAGTAATAAATACATTATAATTTTATATACCAATGTTTATGTTAATGAGGTTTAGTATATCAAAAATTATCAAATATAATGGGATAAATTATGAATACCTTCAATGAATTTAAATTTGTCTGTAAATTGTAAAGTGAAATGGTGAAAAAATACTTTCTGTACTATTTGTATAAGAATCTGAAAATGAAAAACTCAAAATATTGATTTAAAACAGATAGTAAATTTGGAATGGCGAAGGTTTGCAAAAAAAAGGTATGGGACCCACCATAGAGGGATTTATTTGCAGGAAAGCACAAAATGGCTTTTAGCAACAGAGCTTTAGAAACTCACAATAAGTAGGCGTAAAGCCAAATCCAACGATTCATCGTAGGTAGACGTGCATGCAAAGAGGAAGAGAGAGGCTGGGCGAGAGTATATCATAACCAAAGTATTAGTATTAGTATGTCATATATACCAAGTTCTTTTAATTCAAAATCTTGTTGGGTGCATCCCGCATATAGCAATCATAACAAAAATGCAAAAAGCATACTAAACAAATAAAAACACAACTAAAAAAAAAAGTTAAAAACACACACAAAACTTCATTCTGGCCCAAAAAATTCCAGACAGATCTGGATTAAGTAACTATGCTGGAAGCTGATAACAAACAGAAAATCTGCAGTATAAATTGAAATACTCGAAATACATCTTCGCTATCATCTATTTTGGCTTTAAAATTTAAAAAAAAAGTTTCTGAAATTTCAGTAAATACATGCCAAATAAGAAAAATAATTTAAAATAGAACCGTTTTGCAATTTAAAATTAGCATTTTTTGTTTTGGGTAGCGCATAAAATGACAAGATATTTTTTGAGAACTTCAAACGTACGTTTTTATTTGAGGCTTAAAAACCTTTTAGAGCTCCTGCAGGATCAAGGCCTTAGTATGGCTTACTTGAAATTCCTTGTGCCACCTATTGGGTCAATTTATTGTAACTTCTAATTATCTCTACTTAATTGACTGTAACTCACTACAAATCTTTTGACCGCACAATTTATGAGTAAATTATATAATTATCGTTATGCAACTAAATGCATTAGAACATAACTGACATACACCTCCACAACTTATTTGTTCTTATCCATGCCTGCCACTTTAGGGAAGAAGACCCAGTAGTTGTGCACCCTAACTTCGCGCTTCTAATTATCCTACTTGGAAATTTCAAATCACTCCCAATTTTTTACAGCAACTTACTTGGCAAGTCCTCTGCTTATAACTAAGGTTTCAGGGCCACATCAGCATGCTTTTTGTCAAGGTGTCCAAAAAAGCCCAAAAAAAAAGTGAGACCAATACTTGTGCATTCACAGCATGTTTTATTAAGCGTTGATGTGGAATCAAATAATTGGTTGCTTTTTAGATCAAAGGAATACATTTTGTTTAATTATTGGTAGTCATCATCAACACTAACAACTTTAAAGTCGTAACTATTGGTCCAATATTGATAAAAATATTGAGCATTATATAAACAACTACTATCACAACTATTGAAACATGCTCAGGTACTGGGTCCTCTCCCCTATTGTCTAGCTAATTATTTATGCATAACTGAATTATGTCTCTACAGCTGATTTATTCCAGCACAACTATATAGGGCTAAAATTCATGGCTTCTTCCACATCAGGTGACGTATCAGAGAGATTAATATGTTGTGGAGTGGAGGAGTGGGTGTGCATAATCACTCAGCTCAGTCCGAGTGCTTTGGCGTTTAACATGGTGAGAAAAAAGTGGGAATTGATAGGGAAAGACCTTGCTTTTCCGCAAGGCCGCACTTCCCATCTCGACGCCTTTCCTCATCACCCCATATTCCACACTGCCAATCTTGAGCATTGAAGATCAACCCACCCAGATTAGAGAGCAATGTAAAAGATAACAACATATTGTTATCCATGAACTGTATATGTTTTCAATACAATTTAAAAATTGTACATTCTGTCTACATCGTCCTTGTACATTTTATGCGGTGAAGTTTACTTTATGTGATTTATATGCAGTGTCAGTAACAAACACTCCTTGTATGTAATCCAGCTATATTTAATAAAAAAACACTCTTAATTTTAATAGTTGTTTATAGTTAGTTTTAATGTAGAAATTCTTGAATTTCTGTATTGACTATATCACATGCTACATAATATCTATTAATGATAGTGTAAATCTATACTATGTAATTACTATTCTAAGGGAAAAACATTAACAGTTTAAAACAGTTTTAACTTTCTATTTTGAAGTTTAGAGTAAAATAAGGCTGACGGTTTCGGTGTAAATTTCATTCCAAAAAATGGGGGCTCCCCTCGCACTTTGAGCGCAGATGATGAGAAAATTACACAGGCCAGACATAATCTTAAAGGGTAATTTTTCCCCACAACTAACAGATTTCTGAAGGGTTTTTTCCACAACTACCAGATTCTTGAAATAATTTAGAATGAAAAGAATAACTACAGCACTAAGGTCAAACTGATCTCAAAAGGCCAGTTATTTTCAATGCTGAGAGGTTTTGAAACAGTTTTGAAAATAATTCCAAGAGGCAAATTCTTTTGACAACTAACGGATTTGTTTTATTGTTCACAGTAAAGAAATTGGGGTAAAGGGTAAAAATTCTCAATGCAAGTGAATTATAGGGCAAATAGTAAATAATTAAAATTATATTGCTTGACATTAGGGCAAAGGGCAATATTCACACTGCTTGTGAGGTTACCTAAATTATTTTAAAACAAAAACGAAGTAGAATCGCACTTGTACAACTGTTGCTGTAATCCATTCATAGCATCTATATTGATGAAATTAAGTGGAGATAGAATACAGTTTCAATATGAATACAACAAAAACATGAAAGCTGTGTGCAGTGTCAGGAAAGTACCTGCAGCAAGAATACAGTTTCAATATTGCTGAAGAAAGATAACAAGCTCCAAGAAATCGCAGGTAAATGGGAATGAGATTAACAAAGGGCTCGTAAGATATTTAAAGCTTTCAAAAGTCGGTGAAAGGTAATCTGGATAAACATAAGGTGATATTTACAGGAGCACGTACAAAGGTGGCAAGGAGCATTTATTTCCATCGAATGCAGTCAAGCCATCCTAATAGGCAGTCAAATCTTTTTAAAAAAAAAGCTGGTGGCCAAAAATATCTATTGGCCATATATGAACTTACTTTATTGAGTGGAGAAGATCTGACATCGTACTTTCCTGGGCAATAAGTAATAATTTAATTTTTCAAAAATATTAATTTCAAACCGCTGGAGAGACTTTGGCATAAAAATTATTCCTGCTCACAATAAGGGCAACAAATAATTTTCCTACCCAATCGTGTGAAACAGGTGACATGTGAATCTGGAAACTGCTGACAATCAATCGTATTTCAAAAGATCTTCGATGAATCTGGAAACTGCTGAAAATCGTAGGCATTAAATGCAGCATGGAAAAAAACGGGTGAAACAATGAACGGGGAGGATAATTTTAATAGTCTCCCAAACCCTGTTATAAAATCTAGATTTTTTTAATGCAAATTTCAGGCTATTGCTCTAAATTGGCCTTTAAGTAAAATTATTCTTATTATTTATTTTTATTTTAGATTTTCAGTGGCCATTTGAAACTCAAACTCATGTATATGTAAATGTTTGTGTAATTTTGAATTTTATTAAAAGAAAAATTAAAACTCAATATGTGAATATACTTGATTATTTTACAAGTTATTTTAGTTTCCACTTTAATAAATATTCTTTTATTTATCTTTGTAATTTTGGTTGTTATATTTAAAGACTTTCTTGTATTCATTTGAAAATAATATCTTCTACACACCAAAAAGAACATGTTAAGATTTGATTGATAAAGCATTTATGAAAGCACCATAATGAAATCATTAGAATATTTATTATAACACATCACCCAAGGTCTATTAGGAATCTAACTTAGAAGAATATAAACCTTGCATCAAATCATTCTCGCAACTAATAATATCACTTCTCTTCTAATTAAATGCCATATTTTGTTTTTATTTTATTTACACATTTAATTCATTAATTTATATTTATAATTATAATTAAGCAAATTAACTTTATTATATAATTAATATAGCAATAGATATTTAATATGTTATCTTTATAAAAATATATTGCACCATATTAAAACATATATACATTTATTGAATTGACTAAATAATTGAAGCATTTAAACCCTTCCAATAGTTTCAAAATTTAATAAACTAAAAACAGAAGTAATTTTAGTAGACTTAAAAAAGGAGAGAAATTGGAAGGATGGTGAATGTTGTAGGATTGATTATTAATAAAATATATTGTAAAATATGTATGTGATTGGAGATTACATTTGGTTGTTGGGAAAGGTATAAGAATCTCAAAATCATCAATGATATCTTTCAAAATCAAGTGAGAAACGAAAGATATTGATTCTTTAAGTACTAACTTTTAAAATAGAAGAAATAAGGACTAAAGGTGAGGCAGCAATTCTTAGAAGATTATAAAGAAAAATATTTAATTTTTTAAAAATGAAGCTAGAATATAATATTTCAAGGTGTAAAATATATTATAATTAAATTTTTTTATATATTTATTTTCATCCTTTATATATATAAAGAGATAGCAAATTCACACACAATCTATCATATAAATCAATTAATAAAATATATAACTATAAAATATGTGTAGTGATTGGAAAATAATTTAACTATTGGAAAAGGTATAATGATCTCAAAAATCATCAACAAGATCTTTTAAAATCAAATAAAACAGATAATTTTAACTACTAAAAATTAAAATAGTTATTTTCATACATCATTAGAAAAAAAACTAAAAATGATTATTCAAGGTTTATAATTGTATTAAATTTAGATATAATTGTAATGGTGAAAATTGTATATTTCTATATTTTCTTCTTGTATTTTGGATTATTATTTATATATTATTTAAAATATAAAAATTTATTTATATACAAATGTAGTTTATATTTAAATTATTATTAATAATTTTTAAAAATGTATTCCTTATTTTTTAGATTTTAAGTATTATGTGAAATTAAATTTACACGTGCAAACCTTTATGTATGGACAATGCTGACACTTATTAAATATTGTTTGATTTTTATAGTTTTATAGGATTTTGTAATATATATATTTGATCATTTGTACATGTATTTGACATGTTCAATATATATTTTTTATCCTATAAACTGATATTAAGTAAAATGTTTTTCCAAAAATCTTTTGCAATAAAATGAAATAATTTTTATTCAAGTACTAATTTAGAAGTGTCTATCACAAGTGGATTATTATCAAAAAAAAAAAAAAATTCAAATGGATTTAATGAAAATGATATGGAAAAAATTTGCAAGATCCATTCCAAATAATTACAAGAATAGGTCATACAATGGAGGAAAATGTCAAAAAAAATTCATGCCTCTTATGATAAAATAATTGCATTTTACAATTTTTAAGGAAATTATACCATGGAAAAAATATAAGGAAGGAAATGCCCCTCATATTATCAAACTTTTTCAAATCTGCTTGAACCATATTTAGTATCATACTATTATTTTGAGTATCTAGCCAACTATTCCTTCACTATATATATATATATATATATATATATATATATATATATATATATATATTATATATATATATATATATATAGCATATATATATATATATATATATATATATATATATATATATATATATATATTTAATGAATATAATGCCTTACATGTTCTATTAATATTCCTTGTTAAAAATGTATTCCTCATTTTTAGATTTTTAAGTATTATGTGAAAATAAATTTACACTGTAAACTTATTTATGTAATTGTAGTTTAATCCCTTCTTTTTTAAAATTCAAAATTTAAATATACCTATTTTTTATTATTTTACTAGTTATTATAGTTGATTTAATGCATATTCTATAAATTTATAATATTAGTTGTTGTATTTAAATAAATTCTCTTATTTATTTGAAAAGGGTGTCTATGAGTCACCAAAAAGAACATATTAGGGTTTGCTTGATAAAGTATTTATGAAACCACCATAACATAAGTATTAGAATATTTATTATAGCACATCATTCTGGCTCGTATACCTTTGAAGAATATGAATCTACTAATTTATATATTCTCACAAGTATCAAATCATTCTCACTAGTTACAAGATCACTTCTTTTCTATAGGTTAATTGAATTTCTAAATCAACAACAAAAGACAAAAATTCTAAATATTTTAAAATAGATTTTTGACATAAACAAAAAATATCTTCATTAAGATCAAACTAAACACTCCTATTATTATTTTATTATATTCTCATATTTATATGCTACATTTAAATTCTACATAAACTTATAATTATAATTAACTAAATTAGTATTATTTAATCAATATAAAAATAATATTTAATATATTATTTATATAAAAAATATATATTACAACATATAAAAAATTATAAAAATTTATTTAATTGACTAAATAATTTAATATCAATCATTTAAACTGTTGGAATAGTTTTGTAATTTATTAAACTAAAAAGTAGATTTAGAGAACTAAAAAAATATGTAATTGTAGTAGACTTAAAAAAGGGGAGAAATCAAAAGGATGGTGGATTGCACTGTTGTAGGATTAACTATGATATTTTTATTAGACTTAAAAGAGGAGAGGAATCTAAAGGATGGTGGATGGCTATTTTTAGTAGACTTAAAAGAGGGCAAGAATCTAAAGGATGGTGGATGGTGCAGGAGTGTTGTATAAAATAAAATGTGTTAATAAAGTGTAATATAAAATGTGTTCAATTATTGGAAAATACATTTGTATTTTGGGAAAGGTATAAGAATCTTAAAATCATCAACAAGATCTTTTATAATCAAGTGAAATAGTTTTTTTTCATACGTTATTAGAAGAAATCAAGATTAAAGATGAGGTATCAAATGAAGTTTTATAATTTTATTAGATTTATTATGCATTATTTGAAATTGAATTTACATGTGCAAACTCTTATGTAGTTGTGGATTTAATCCTATTTTTCTTAAAACTTAAAATTTAAATATACTTATTGTTGATAATTTCACTACTTATTGTGAGTTGAATTAATGTATATTTTATTAATATTTATTATTTATTTTTTGCATTTAAATGCATTCCCTTGTTCATTTGAAAAGGGTATCTACTAGTCACCAAAAACATGATAGGGTTTGATTGATGAACATTTATGAGAGAAGAATCACGTGATTGTTAGAGTACTTATTTTAGCACATCATCTTAGTTTCACTAGGAGTCTAACTTAGAAGAATATGAATATTTTGATTGATATATTCTCTAAATATGTTTGTAAACAACAATGTTATGTGAAGCATCAAATCATTATCACAACTTAAAGTACAAGATTATTGATATTAATCTACTATATGTTAGTTGAAATTTTTAGCAAAAGATAAAAAGATGCAAGTAGTGGCATTCTTGTTTTATAATTCTATTATATTTAGAAATAATTATAATTATGAAAATTGTAATGGGTAAGAATAGAAGCAAGCTAGTTCAAAAAAATATGTTGAAGATGTAAATTTAGGCACGAAGTCAGCACCTATGTAGGTCTACATAGGTAAGAAATTGAAGTCAATAGAAAAGTAGAAATGTAAATGTTGATACCTCTAATGAGAAAATTTAAGAAATATTTGGCATGTACATACATTGAACTCAAATATTATAGAGATGATTTATTTTAGCACACTATTTTCCCCCACCCAAATGCAAAGTACTTTAGAGAAAACTAGACATATTAACCTAACCCTTGCTTCACAAATGCAGAAGGAATTAATGAAGCTAAAGGAGGGAGGTATTATCAAACCTATAAGTCATTATGAATGAATTTCAATTCTCATTCCAATAAGAAATAAAATAGAGATAATTTTATGTAGATCATATTAGAAATATATTAGATTTACATGTATTTAAGAAATATAAAAAAAAATGTATTAAAAAAAATAATAATAGATTATATTTTACACTTTTGAAATATTATATTCGTCATTTTTTGAAATTGTCTATTTTTTCTTTCATAATCTTCAAGTGCAAAGCTTCAATTGTTTTGAAAAGAGGAAAAACAGGTTTTGAATGGACCCGAAACCATTTACAACAGGTTTTGAAAGGACCCAAAACCTTAAGGTTTTAAGGGGACCCAAAACCCACACCAAGGAGATCAAGCTGCCCGAAAGATAGGACAAAAACAACCAACAACTCACCACAGGGAAACAGCAAGCCAACACCCAACCAAAAGCCAGTAGGCAACCCAAACAAGAACCAAGCTTTTACATGAATCTTACACTCATTGGTTTTGACGGGACCAACAACCCACCTCTAGATTTTGAAGGGATCCACAACCCTATACATCCAGGTTTTAACAAGGACCTTGAACCCAATAATATAACTTGCATGGCATAGATCTGGACCAAAGCTCCAACAACAGAAGTTTCAGAGCCCAGTAAACCACCCTTTTCGCCTCTATAGGAAAGGTAACCATAAATGCGTAAGGCAACAATAGTGGCCTTCAAAAGCCATTTGATCTCTCCACATCAATAAAAGAGAAACCCAAGCTCAACCATATCATGGTGACTGTAGCACCCCTTACCCTTGAGAGAGAACACCATAAAGATCGGCTCTCTTTTCAAGATCTCCACCTCAATAGAAGATAAAGAAAAGAAGACAGCATGTAGGCAATATCAGCTCTCATGCAACCACAAAATAGGGCATCATCAGCCCCCCAGCAGTTCTTTCAAGCGTAATCGAATGCATCCCGCTCCACCTCTATAGGAGAAAGGTCATTGCCAGCCACATCCATCTCCCCCTCAATAGAAGATAGGACCACCTCCATAGGAAAGGCCAGAGTAACCCAAAGATACACAATAGGATTCAGGCTTTTATTAAACAGAAAATCAATCTCATAATGCATATGCCTAACAACCACCAAAAGAAGAAACTCAATCATAGGCCTAATGACCAACGAGCACAGAAACTCAATCTCAAAGTGCTCAATAACAAACAAACCCCAGGAGGAACAGGGGTTCCCACACAGCAAAGCAGTAAAGAGAAGGCCCAGCAAGAGAGCACGTCAAGTAACCCTAACACACCAGTCGGAGCCAAAGAGGGGCCAAAACTCCTCACACACCACCATTGGAAAACACCATCGAACCACAAAGAGGGGAAAAGAAAGAACCAGAACAAACCAAAAAGAGAAACCCCAAAAAAGAGGCATTGAACACACCACAAGAAAGAGCTAGGAACAACCATGAAGAAGTAGGAAGAAGAACAAACCGACAAGAAGAAACCCCAAGCTCTCCTCTATGCCGAGTAGGAGCAAAGATAGACCTAAACTTCAACCACACTTCTTCAAAGAAATCACCACAACAAACCCATTGTAGAGACGTGGCCCTCAAAAGAAACAAGAGGGGCAACCAACACCCATCCCCAACCAAGCACCGCAGGCTGGAAGGAGAACCAAGATTCTGCTGAAGAACATCAGTCGGTACTCTCAAAACACAGCCACAAAACAAACACCCACAGGCAGCAGAGTCAAGATAATCAGAAGGAAATGCCACCAAAGGAAGAAACGGACTCAAAACTTCCACTGCACCCCGCGAGGCACAAGCACCAACCACAGCAGGCCAACTCCAAGTTGTAGCACCAAGCGAAGCAAGCATGCCCTCCCTTGTAATCCGATGCCACCAAACCAAGAGGCCTGAAATAGTCCCAAAAACCTCCCCAGACGCAAGCGATAGAAAACCCCATGCCAAAAGAGGAGGAGAAACCAACGAAAAGCAGGATTCATCGGCATCATCTTCATAATCTTCAGAATCTGCACCTCCATCGTCAGCAGAGTTTGAAACCCCACCCTTGCTCCTATTCTTGCCCAGTGCCATAATTCCTCGAAGTGGTTTTTCAAAGCTTCAATTGTTACCTCATCTTTAATCTTGAATTCTTCTAATATGTATGAAAAAAGGGTCATTTTAATTTTTATTATTTAAAGAAAATATATATATTTCCCAAGAGAAACATTTGGTATAGTAATAGTATAGAAGAAAAGATTTTTGATAGAAAAACTGGCTTTATAAACATTTCATTGATTAGACTTAAGAGAGAAATAAGAGCACAAAAATATTAAAGAGAAAAATGGTGTTAATGTCATGAACAACCATAATAAGCTAATATTATTGAAGAAATTTAGTTGAAATTTTATTTGAATGGAACTTTAATAGCCATATCTTGGCTCAAAACAAAATTGCAAGGAAATTCATGAAGGGTATCACTAATTTTTAAACATATTAAGTATGGGAATGCTTAAAAAAAATTGTAATATGACTTTGAGACTAAGTGACAAGCAATGTAGCAAAGATTAAAAAGCATTTGTGTATATTAGGAGATTGTTTTTTGCATTTCAATATCAATAATTTCTAGGTGGAAGTTGATTGTAGGAATGTAAAATTCATTATTTATAATGTATCCATTACTTCCAATCTCAATTAATTAATTATCAATGATTTTTCATAGTAAATTACATTTTCTACATTCAATACAATTTAAATTTGTAAATTACTAGTTTTGTTGGTGAATATTTTCAATCCATAGAGTATATTTTAATAAAGAAAGATATTTGAAAGGCATAATTACATTAGAAATTTTTTTACATCTCTACACTTATTTTGAGTATTATACACCATTGTAAACTCTATATTATAGTGCATTTCTTTATTGTTATGTGAGAAGCAGTGCACCGAATATTTTTAGTTGGAAGTTGATTCTAGAGATGTAAAATAGAACCATAGGTTGTTTTCATTTTTTACAATGTATCCATTATTTGCAATGTCAATTAATTAATTATCAATGATTTTAATAAGTAAAATTAGGAAAATGATTTTTAAATAAAAAATTTATTTATAAATCACATTTTCTCAATTGAATACAATTGAAATTTGTAAAGTATTAGTTTTCTTAATAATAATAATTTTTGTCCAAAATTTAAGGTATTATAATCAATTTTTTATTCATTAAAATGGGAAAATGTTTTTTGTGTTCCAGGATCATATTTACTAGTTACAAAGTGGCTATGAAATTGTACATTATGTGCTATCTTTGTAAGATCAAATTAACAAGTATATGGTTTTGAGAAAGTGATTCAATTAGTATAGTTATGTCTTTTGGAAAAGTGATTCCATTAGTTTAGTTATAATGGTGATCAGAAATGGGTTTTGCAAAAAGTGAAGATGTTGCAAGTAGTATCAACTTGGTAATTTAGGGATTCGAACAAAATATATACTTTGTGAAGGTATTTTAGTTGAATTAGAAGTTACACATTGTTTGGAGGGAACATTAGAAATATGTCACCAAATGTATAAAACAATTTGTGTAGACATATATATATGTAAGAACAAATGTATGGCGTTAAATGTAGAAGTACAAAACCCACGCTTGTTTGTCTTCCTTATGGAAAACATAATAGTAAATATATACAATAGTTTGTGCATATATACATATATGTATGTAAAAAAGAAATGACTAATGTGAAATGGGAAACCAGAAGACCCATGCTCGTTTTCCACCCTACCATATTGGCATCATGGAGCCACATGGACTCTAGCCAAACCCACGAACAAGAGAAGTATGAAACATCCAGGAGAGATGCTATGGTGTTGCATCGTACATCGTACAGTAGGAATCCTGGGAAACTCTATTGTTTGCATATATAATATCTGATATTGTTGTCTTAACTTGGTTTTCACATCCATTTCCATGCTTAAACCTAGTTCTTGTAAACAGAATAGAAAGCTATGTTAGTGGACAACCAAGGGAAATAAAAAAGGAAGGATAAGGAGCAAGTATAGGGGTAAAATTAATAAATACAATGTGAGTTTGAAAATAGTGAATAATTTCTGCAATTAGTTAACCAAGGTTGTCTATTGAGAATGAGAAAGTATGAAAACATAATAGTGAATGTATAGAAGAATTTGTACATATACATATATGTATGTAACAACTCAATGATGTGAAATGGGAAACCACAAAACTCGTGCTTGTTTTCCACCCTACCATATTGGCATCATGGAGCCACATGGGCTCTAGCCAAACCCCCGAGCAAGAGAAGTATGAAATGTCCATGAGAGATGGTGTGGAGTTTCATTATACATTGTACAACAGGAATCTTAGGAAAACTCTATTGTTTCCATATATAATATCTGATATTGTTGTGTTCTCTTTGGTGTGAGAACTTGAAACCAAAAGTGTAAATTGGTTTTGAAATCCCTTTGCATGCTTAAATGTAGTTCTTGCAAACACAAAACAAAGGTATGTTAGTGCACAATGAAGGGAAATAAAAAAAGAAGGATAAAAAGTGAGTATAGGGGTAAAATTAATATATACAATGTGAGCCTGAAAATAGTGAATAATTTATGCAATTAGATAAACAAAGTTGTCTATTGACAATGAGAAAGTATCATACTTACATACAGTGTTGATTTTGTCCAACAAGGATGAGCTGCATTGAACTCAGTTGTAGGAGCATGGAATAATTTTAAATAGAGAGTCTAGAATACAATTATTTTCTTGAATGCATATTTAAATTTCTGCAAGAATCTAAACAAAATAATATACATATAAAATAAAAGAGGCTAGCAGTTGTCTTCTATTAACATGTTTCATGATATTGTTGTGCCCTCATCTGTTTAACTATCAATAGTTCATTTCATGATGTTGTTTTCCACTCATCTATTTGAAGTTACCTCTAACAGAGTAGTCTATTGTTCTTCTAACAAGGATTGTTTTTTAATCTTTAAAATTTTGTAATCTTTAATGTGCTTAATTTATTTGGATGGAATATGTTATCATTAAGATGTATTGTTTTATATACAGATAAATATATACATATGTACATATGGATATATATACTTGATTATTTGTGTTTTTTGAAATGTCTAGACAAATGCAAAAGCCAACCCGCCTGAGTAAGAAAAGCAGGTAAGGTCAATGGAAAATCTGAAAGACTCTTACCATATATCACATGATAATAGAAAGTAGAGAAATTGTAAAACAACTATTAGGAAAACACTTAGGCATCACAAGTGATAGATGGTGGGAAATCCACATTCAACTGTTTGATAGAAGACAAGCAACCTAACTAAAGCAAACAATGATAAATGCGGTGCATAGTACAGAGTTTTTGTTTAGCTAGTTTATGTGTTGAAAACCGCTCTTGCAAGAATGAAATTTAATCAATATGGGAGAGAATGTAAGAGATAAACAATAAATTATTCATTTATGTAAACTACCCATGCAAAATGATTTACCGATTTTGCAGCTCAACAGTTTGAGCACCCTCCAAGGTGGTTTAAAATAGATTGAAATGCAACGAATTTAACAGTAGCCTATAATCAAAGCAACAACACAATGGTTCTTCCGACAATAGAACTTCATCAAGCTAAACTCTCCCACACACCAGCATTCAATATTGCATTTGCTTCGTCCACCGCCATTGTGCAACAAGAGGATGCATGTCGACGCAAAGAGAATATATTTCTAAAAGCAATACAGAGGAAGGTGAAAATAGTAAAATGGTGAATAGATGATTGTATACATCAACATTTTACATATAGATATACACATACATATACATATACATACAAATACATATACATATACATATACATATACATACACATATATATACATATACATACATGTACATATACATATAAATATACATATACATAAAAATATACATATATATATATACATATACATATACATATACCTACAAACATACTTTTCACCCTTCATTTATCGGTTGTAGTTATCTTTGTGTAGCATTGGTGTTACACTCATCACCATTTGACCATTCAACAAGAATAAGTAGAGAATCAAAAGTATGAACAATAAATAAATCATTTATGCAAAATACCCATGTGAAACATACATATATATGCATGTAAGCATATATATATATATAGATATATTTGTATACATGTATACACATACATATACATATATACATGTACACTTGTTTGAAGTATCTGTCGGGATTCTCGACAGCATAGCCAAATAAAGGGTTTGTCGGCACTGGGGGGCCGCCGTCCGGCGGGGAGGGAACTGTTCCTTTTTTTTGTGGCGACGTGGGCATTCGTAATTACATGGGTTGGTGGCAGTGGAGAGTTTTGTTGTCATTTTGGGGGAGGTGAATGGTAAGTGTTCGACATGGACCTTTGAAAATATGTGGGTTGGCGACAGTGGAGGTGATCTTCTCGAAAGGCGAAAGGTGAATGGTAAGTGCTTTCTCGGTTGATGGTTAATGCATTATGTGGTTGTTGTACGATGGAGGAAGACGAAGTAAGTGCAATATTGAATGCATATATGCATATACATACATATATAGATGTTGACATATATATATATACATATTACATATATACATGTATAGAGACGTGTATATATACGAAGTTAGTTTCATGAGTGTAAAGCCATGTTCTTTGTAGGATCTCTTTGTATATATTCAATTTATTTGTTAGAAGATCCCAACAAGATTTTTGTCAGCCCAACTACAAATAAGAGTGTGGAGAAATACCAGTTAAGCCTCTTTGATTAGTCAAAAAAGTATGGTTAGGGCTAGTAATTTTTGGTTGTTGAGTGTTATTCTAAAACCTCTTTTACAATTTCTCTATTTGTCTATAATATTTAGGGCTAGCTAATGTAGGGGAAATTTTGAATTAAGTGTATGGCATGCTACTTTTTGTGCATAGATTATTGCCATGAATTGGATTTAGGAGCTCTATTTAATGCCACTTTGGGGAAGTTCTAGTAAAATATTCTTTCTATCGTCAAAAAAATATGGTTGGGGTTAGTAATTTGTGGTGCCCTTCTTTTATGTTTATAGTTATGGTTGTGCATCTTTGGGTTTATATTTGGGCTTTGCTAATTACATGCTTTGGATGGTGTATGATGGAGGCGGACGAAGTAAATGCGATATTGAATGTAGCAGTCTGGGAAAATATTCCCTGATTAAGTTGCAATGTGCAAAGAGCAATTGTGGTGTTGGTTTCATAGTAGACGGTTGTCAATAGACAGCTTTGTTTATCTAATTGAAAAAATTATTAACTATTTTGAGGCTCACATTGTATATATTAATTTTACCTGTATACTCACTCTTTATCCATCCTTTTTTATTTGTCGTGATGTAGCTCAAGTTTTTAATGAAGCTTGTGGGGTAATACTGATTTTTACATGGGTGCTTTGCATAGATGTTTAATGTATTGTTAATGTCTTGTTGTTTTATGTTTCTATCTTTTGCATTATACCCATTTTTGACACTTGGAAGAGATTATTGGTCTTTGGTAGTGGAGAGACTGTAGTGAAATCTTCTTTCTTTCGTCAAAAAATTATGGATAGGGTTACTAATTTTTTGTTGTCGAGTGTCATTCTAATACCTCTTTTACAATTTCTCGATTTCTCTATTTCACCGGCTTGTGTTGTGGCAGAAGATGCCACAAACTTAATCTACTGGTTATTTTTGTGGCAATGTGGACCTTAGTAATTACATGGGTTGGTGCTGATGGAGAATGTTTTCCTCAATACGGGGAAGTGGAATGGCAAGTGTTTGTTGCCATGAGGACCAATGGGTCCTGTTGTTACACGATTCTAGTGGGGGAAGTAAATGCAATATTAAAATTCCTCCATGCTCATAAATTTATGCATATATACATATCCACACACATGTATGTATATATATAATATATATACATAGATACATGTATATATATACATACATACATACATGTATATATATATACATATTTACACATGTATATGCATATGTCATACGCAGGCAACACTACAATGGCTCTTTCGACAATACAACTTAACAAATACATTTTCTTCCCTTACAAAGAAAAATAACAACGACAAATTATATTTTTTTATAGAAAGCTTTGAATAGATTATGGGAAAAGAGTATCATGCAACATATACACATACACACACACACACATATATATACAGGTATATACATGTGTATAAATATGTATATATGCATAAATACATGTATTTATGTTTTACTAAGAGGCCTGTTACAATTTCCCTATTTCTCTATAATACTTAATATATTCTTGTTGTATGTTTCTATCTCTGAGGTTAAACATACGCAAATCCTGTTGATGGCTCAGGTGATAGAAATCCCGTCAAAAACTTCTAACAAATAACAAACACTCTACATATCTATATATTTGCAATTTCTCCATGCATACACTTCAGCACCATATTAAAATCAAAAGCATACGACGTCAATGAATGTGAAAATGTACATATGGGAACACATGAATATATTATGTTCATATTTGCAAAAGGGTAGTGTTAGATAAGATGTACGCATACCTTATGTGTGCAACTGGCTACAGTATGAACAAAAGAAAAGGAGGCATGCTTTCCACCCCACCATATTGGGTGATGCAATGACCTAGCCTGTCACGGAATTCCCAAATCAGAGCATACTTTGTCGATGAAAAATCTTAAACATTATGCATTGTTGAAAGCTCAAAGCATTAACCTGAGAATTTTCTTTAGTTGAAATCACTGGTATTCATTTTTAAAAAAATATGTATAGTTGTATGATTTATGACAAAGTATTACACACAGTTCTAAAATAAGAGATGTCACCATATTAAAATCAAAAAGATGGAGTCTGACTGAATGTGTAAATATATATATGGAAAGATAGGAAGAAATAACATGCATATTTATAAAACAGAAGTGCTAGATAGGAGTTATGCATACCTTGTAGTTGCAAGCAAATGTAGTCTAAACAGAAAGAAAGAAGGCATGCTCTCCACCTTATAGTATTGGGCCATGCAGCCTCATGGGCTGTCAACAAACACCCAAGGAAGAACATAGATTGCCCGCCCACAAAACCGAAACACAATCAAATATCAAAAAATAAGAATTTTGAACCATAATAGGTTGTGGAAATCTGGTATCACTAACCTGATAAGTTTCTTTAATTGCAATCAGTGCTATACATTTTTAAAAATATGTGTACTTATATCATTTATTAAAAACAATTTGACATGTACTTGTGAAATAAGGAATGCAATAAAGGATATATAGGCTTACCTTCTATATAAATAGAATGTAGTTGGAGCTTTTACACTATTGCAAACATGTGATGACAAGCCTATCTACTACTATGGAGAAATGTAGTGGGTGGAATAGAATATGTTGTGCATTTGTAGCAACTAATGTATGACAGTGAAAGGCAAAGCCACAAAATCGATGGTCATTCTCCTGACCCACCATATTGACACCATGAAGCCTCATGGGCTCTAGCCAAACCCCAAAGCCGAGAAACCATGTGATGAGCTTGATGCATAGAGGCTTCACGAAACATTCCATGTTGTTGAAACCCTTCTCCTTAATGACATCAATTGTTTCATGAAGCCTCTATGCATCAAGCTCATCCTTGCAGGAAGCGGATGTGATATCGAATATTGTAGTGTGAGAAAGTATACTCCAAAATATGCAAGAAAATATTTTGATTCAGTTGCATTGTCAGAATATGCATTGTGGCATAATGAATTTATGTGTTCCAGAATATGGAAGAAAATATATTGATTGAGTTGCATTGTCAGAATAGCCATTTTTCCATTGTAAATATCTTACAGATATTCCATTAAAAGCCACCAAAGAAATTTGTATATGCAAAACTATTTTCAAATGTATGTATGCATATGCATTCTATTTTCGATAGGGATATGAAGGGGCTAATAGTACAAAATGTGTATAACAACAAAGATTTACAAAGTGTATATTTGCATAACTTCATCAAAGTATACTTTCCCATATTGCAACATTGAATATTGTCCCTCGTGTGAAAAAAAACTTAGCACTCAGCTTCCACATATCAAGGCTACCAACTCGACCACCCCCAACCCATGTTTAGATATAGACAACCAAGAAAATTGTAATAGAACTCTATAAACATCAACAAATGCATCAATCCTTGCAACTTGCCAAATGAATTATTCAAACCCATCTCTCGAAGGCAACACCTATTTTTTCTATGTTATGGCAACAATTATATGATGCAATGGTCTATCCAAAATGCATATAGCACCACAAACTTAATTGGAAATTTAAGCTGCATTGTTTGGTATTCAATATTGTGGAAAAAATATTTATACAAAAAACCCATGTAAAACGACATACAAACTTCACAGCACACAATGGCTCTTTGGACAATGCAACTTGAGCAATACATTTGCTGGCCTTACAAAGGAAAAGAACAATGACAAATTATAGTCTGTTATAGGAATCTTTGAATAGATGACTGGAAAAGAGTATCATGCAACATATACACATACACACACACATACACACACACACACACATATATATATATGTACATACACATATACGTATATACGTATACATATAGACACACATATGCATATACATATGTATTGATTAAGTTGCATTGTGAAAATAGCGAGTGTGGTGTTGGTTTGGTAGGAGAGCATTGTTAAAATCATCGCATTTTGCTTTGTCCTATGTAACACCCCTCTGGTTTTCTATGATGTTAGATAGTGTGTTTATTCTGACAGACCCAGATATTTGTTATTGTTTTATGATCGTTGGCTTTAGAGCGATGTGGATGCTATACTTTGATGTGATGATACTTTATTTGGTTGCTTATGATTTATGTTATTCTTATAGATTAGTGTAGTTGTTATTTGATAATATTGATGTACAATCATATGATGAATTATGGATGCTTTTTTCTTGTCAGTCTTGTGTGACTGTATTGGTGAAGGGGACGGGATTACATCACTCGCATGTGAGCGCCCTGTGGTTCTGTGATTTCTCTTCACGGTGTGTCTGCTATGTTATATGCATGTTCGACACTCGTCTTGTTTGCAGGATTGCAGGTACAGGACATCGTCTCCACCTGGCTTCATAGGTCTGAGCGTGTCCACTTTCCCAATGGTTATGTTGATAGGGAGATAGTAACAGAGTGGCCTTGTCAAACCACAAACCCTGTCATAGTGTGTCATCAGTTTGTGTCTTGTTTGTCGTTGAGTCATGTCATCTTTGATGTTTTGATAATTTATTATCGGTGGAAATTATATGTGAAAAATAATGTTTAAGTGGATGTAAATGTTAATTTATGTATTTTAGATTAAAATTGTTATTTAATTTTATTTATTAAATTTTATTCAATTGGTAAGGTAATTTAATTATCTTATTAAATGGATAAACTAACTAATTAATTAAATTAAAGTTGTTGATTAAATAAATTAAATAATTAAAGTTATTTTGTAAAGTGCATAAATTAAGTGATTTAAATTTATTTGGAAATTAAATTGTGTTTTAAATTATTTAAAAGAAAAAATAAATTGTGAATGCATAAGAGGAAATAACTATGGTGGTTGAGAAAGATATTTTTGGAATTTTGACTAAGTGTTGAGAAAATTAATGGGGGGATTTGATAGAAAAAGAGGATATTTTTGGATAATTTGGCTATTAAAATGGAGGAAGATTTGGCTCTGTAATTTTACATTTGATTGGAAGTGGAGATTTTGGAAGAGCTTTTGGAAGATTGGATTTTGCAAGGAAGCTCAACTTTAGTTTTCATTTCTTCAAACTTCAGGAAAAAAATGTTTTTTTGTTGCTTTGAATTATTTGTTTTGTGATTTGGAAAGAAGCTTTGTTAAATTTTGTGAAATTGAAAGATTAGAGGATCTGTGGATTTTATAGAGGTATTTCTTTTTAAATTTTGAAGGGATGTGTGTAAAACCTGCTGTGAATTTTGAAAACCACTATAGAAGAATTGTGAAATCCTTAGACCCTGTAGGGAATCAAATTTTGACAATAGAAAATTAAAGGAGAAAACATCATAAGATTTGAAAACCTCCTATAATTTTGATTTTTTTTATATTGAAAAAATATGTATATTTTATATAATATATATATATATATATATATAATTTTATAATATATATTATATTAATATATATATATATATATATATGTTTATATTAATATAAGATTTGAAATTTTATAATTATATATATATATACATATATATTTTTAATATATAATATATATTATATTTATTTATTTATTTTTAATTGCACACTTAATTAGCAATTATGGATTATGTATTAATTATTAGATAAATATACATTTAAACATGATAAATGGGAATTAAATTTATGTTTGAATGTAAATTTATTTAAAAGAATAATATGTTGTTTTTTTAGTAAATGCAAGTACAATTGGATATTTTGTGATCAAAGATTTTATTTAAAATATTCATTTTATCATTACTTGAAATTAAGGAAATTGAAGTAAAACAACTAGCTTTAATTTCTTATTTCTTGTTGTAAATGGAATTATAATTAGATTGATTAATTTCATCCAGTACGATGTTGCTATATTTGGATTTGAGAAATCCTAAAGTTAGATTAATATTTTGCCTGAATTTGCTTTAAGTTGTGATTTCTCTTATTCTTGTTGTATGGGAAAATTGGGGTATTTGATTTTGTAAGTCTTTCAGATATGTATCCTTTGAGATGGGGTTGTAGCTCGTGATGGTTTAGCTTTTGTATTAACTTGGGTAGTGCACATGGTATTTTATTCAGTATGGACACCTGGTTCTATGAACAAGTTTTGTTGTATATTGTTATTGAGTTGGTATTTGTAATTGATTTACGTGCACCTTGTCTACCCATGGTTAGTGGAATTGGCTACTTAGGTTGTTAATAGGGGAGTGGCTCTTCATGGGGATCAACACACAAAGTGGTGTCAAGGTAACTCATGTAGAGTTAGTTTAATCAGTGAAAACTAAATAAATTTGTTAGGGAGAAAGGGTAGTTTAAACACTTAACTTATTGTAAGTGCCTCGCTCATGGACTCAAGGGCTAGTATAGACTTGGGATGAGATGAGAAGGCCTGGAATGGCAAGATCGTTATCTTGTCTCTATGAAAGATAATCGATTCCACATTGGATTGCATGTGGGGTTGGGTTTCGTAAGAGGTCACCAGGGTAACCCAAGATGGGGGCCGGAGCCTAGGAAGATTCGCCAGGGTAACCCATGCAACTTTGTGATGACACTCCTCCTATGAAAACCATCAGTCAATCTATTTGTATTATGTAGTTGATCATTGTATCTGGAAGCATTGTAATCATTTTGTTAGTATTGTACTTGTATAAGTTAGTATTTTTTTTCCTGTGCCTAGAGGTTGTAGGTTTTGCCTAGGAAGCTCTTTTACTATCTCATAGCACAGGGGGTGGGCCTTCGGGTACCACTTGGTTGGGTGGAACGTGCACCTTACACTGTTCGGTCCCTAGTTCTTGTTCATGGTGGTGGGTACTTCCTGATTGGAGAGCTCGCGTGTACCAGTGGATTTGTAGTTCTCTTATGTCATTTGTATTAGTTGGATACCTTGTAATTGTATCACTCAATTGTATTCAAGGAGAATCTTTGTAATTTGAAATTGTAATACTTTTGTATAAACTATCTCATTTGGAAATGAGAATTGTAATTGTAATATTAAATAAATGCAATGTGTGAATGAATCATTATTGTACTTTATATCTTAGGTGATGTATTTTAATGTTATTAGATGTATGATCTTTAATTCATGAGTAATAAATATAAGTTATCATTAGTAACTTTTGTTAGTAATGAGCATTGTAAGTTAGCGTTGTCACGTACCTTAGAGAATGTATGTGTTAGTGTAGTTTACTTTACTTGTTTAATTACACTTTTAAAAAAAAAATTGTTCACTTCTATTATGTGTGTGACATTTTCTAGGGTTTCATGGCGGGTGTTACACATGGTATCAGAGCCCAAGTTTAAACACTGGGTTCTTTGGGATAATGTTGAACCCATTAAGCTATTAGTTGTGTAGGATTTATGTTTTTGTACCTTGTCTTATGTTGTGGCGTGCATTTGTGCAAGATCATGCCACCTAGGCAAGGTCGTGGTAGAGGTCATGGCCGTGTAGGCGATCGTGGAGGTAATCAGCAGAATTCACCTCCCATTGTTCCCCATGACTTAGATCGTGAGGAGCAATAGGCTTCCCAAAATGTACCTGAGGTCGATGATCAGAATCAGGGTCTAGCAAGGATTGGGGATGCTCAGTTGCGTCATTTATTAGAGGAGACACTAGCTCGTTTGGGTCTGAGGTAGGACAGAGATCAGGATATTATGGGTGAGAGAGAGGTTCCAGCACAGTCAAAGGCAGTCATGGTTGCACATATGAGAGACCTACTTAGAGCTCGTTTGCCTACTTTTGATGGTTTAGGTAGCGAATTAGAGGCTGAGACATGGCTGATAGATCTAAATTGGTGTTTTGTTATGCACCCTTATGGTAGCAACACCAAAGCTAGATGTGTGATCATGCACCTGAGAGATTTTGCATCTACTTGGTGGAGGTTGGAGGAACAAAAGCTCCATATTGATATTAATACTGTATCTTGGGATTTGTTCTTAGAGAGGTTCAGGGCCAGGTTTCTTTCTGACCATTGGCGACAGCATCGTGGAGATGAGTTCCATGCCTTGAAACAGATGGCTATGTCTGTAGAGCAGTATGAGCATCATTTTTACGAGCTCAAGCAGTTTGTGGGCATTGGTGATGATGAGGGCATGCTTTTTTAGCATTTCATCAGGGGCTTAGATGCCCAGATTAGTGGTAGAGTTTAGGTTTTCAAACCAAAAACTATGGAGATAGCGGTGGAGAAGGCCAGATTGGTGGAGGAGAACCTAGCGATGGCATTGGGCAGTCAAACTAGAGTACATATATGCAGTTCTTTAGTTGTAGGACCTAGTGCACATAGTGGTCAGACTCAGGGAGCTGGACCACCTAGGACATAGTAGATGTCTGCACAGAGTGGGAAGTATCAGAATTCACAGGGGAAATGAAAGAGTTTCCAACAAAGACAGGGTAATAGATATTAGTCAGGTGGTGATAGGAACTGGAGGCATAATAAACGCAACAATTATGAGTAGCTGGCACAGAGTTCACTGTCTACCTATAGGGGTAGCATTCAGCAGTCAAGCATGCCTCTTGGAGGTAGAGGTTTTGGAAGAGGTACTAGATGTTTTGTGTGTGGCCAATAGGATCGCATAGCGCGACAGTGTCCCAATAGGGGTGCATCAGGTTACACTCAGAGGCCAGTGGTGTCAGAGCCGACAGTTGGTGATGCAAGCAGAGGGCATCGAGTATTTTCTATGGTTGATAATCACCAGGATAATCATCAAAGCACAGCAGTAGAGACATATGGTATGTTACTGGGTAACAAGGTTACCATTTTATTTGATTCTGGAGCATTAGATTCCTTTATTTCATCAGTTGTTGTGGCACGATTTAGACTAAGGGAAACAAAGAAAGATGTTAAGTGGCAGGTCGAATTGGCCTTTGGTGCTAAATTTGCAGTGCAATCCTTAGTACCTGATTATAGATTGGATATTGGATCCTTTCACACTACATTAGACCTCTACATTATATCATTGGGGTCGTATGACATTGTCTTAGGGATGGATAGGCTTGAGGCTCACAAGGTCGTGATTGACTATCGATGCAAGTCAATTTGATACATTGATGCATCTGGTAATGAGGTAGAGATTGTGGGAGTTCAGAGACCCATATCATTGAGGATGATCTCGACTGTGTGGCTGAGGAGATGTGTACGTCAGGGATGTCAGTTATTTGTAGTGACAGTAGATGACTTGGAGTTGGGTGATAGTGAGGAGAAGGTTACTCTTGATAGCCACTACGAGTCACTACGAGTTTACTGTGGTATCATTCAGGTTGACGAAATGCACCATATGTGTTCATGAGCTTGATGAACAAATTCTTCCATAGATATCTGGATAGATTTGTACTAGTATTCCTTGATGATATATTGATCTATTCCAGGACAGTAGAGGAACATGAGGAGAATTTGAGGTAGGTATTGCAGTGTTTGAGAGATAATCAATTGTAAGCTAAACTGTCCAAATGTGAGTTCTTTAAGACTGAGGTCAAGTACCTTGGACATTTGATTACAGGAGAGGGTGTTGCAGTAGATCCTATGAAGATCCAAGCGATCATCGATTACCCCACGCCGACTAATGTGGCAGAGATACGTAGTTTAATGGGTTTAGCAGGTTACTACAGACATTTTTTTGAGGGCTTCTTGAGGATAGGACATCCTATCACTTCTCTTCAAAGGAAAGGGAAGAGATTTGTTTGGTCATAGTAGTGTGAGATAGCATTCCAAACACTAAAGGAGAAGTTGACCAATGCACTGATTCTTGCGATACCTGATCCTACTGGAGATTTTGTTGTTTGTACTGACGCATCTTTGGAGGGATTAGGAGCAGTCTTGATGCATGATGGTCAAGTGATTATGTATGAATCACACAAACTCAAGGATCATGAATTGAATTACCCTACACATGATCTTGAGTTGGCAGCAGTAGTGTATGCCTTAACGAGATGGAGACATTTCTTGTTGGGACACGAGTTTGAGTTGCATAGTGACCATCAAAGTCTATAGTTCATCTTCACGTAGCCTAATCTTAATGCTAGGTAGAGGTGATGGATGGAATTCCTTTGTGAGTATGACTTCGAGGTGAAGTACATCCAAGGGAAGGAGAATGTAGTTGTTGACGTTCTCAGCAGGCAGAGACATGAGTTGTCTGAGTTGACTCTTGGTATGGATTTGAGGAGTCAGATTCTTTTAGTACTTCCTGCAGACAGTTGGTACCAGGAGGTGAGATCAAAGATGGGGTCAGGAAGGGTTCTCGAGGGAAGATTCTCAGATTATTCTCTAGATTCATATGGTTTGTTGAGGCACATGGGATGCATTTATGTTCCATTATATGGAGATCTTCGTACCTTGGTTTTGATAGAGGCACATCAGGCACCATATTCAGTTCATCCAGGAGTGAAGAAGATGCATGCCAATTTTTGATAGCTTTATTTTTGGGCAGGTATGAAGTGAGATATCGCTGATGTTGTGTCAAGATGTTTGGAGTGTCAGCGAGTGAAGGCTGAACACCAACATTCGGTAGGGCTTCTACAGCCACATTTGGTGCCAGAGTGGAAATGGGATATAATCTCATTGGATTTCATTGTTGGTTTACCCAACTCTTCACGACGACGCGATGCTATTATGGTGATGGTGGATAGGTTGACAAAGGTAGCACACTTGGGTATGTGCAGGATCATCATGGAAAAAACAGGCCCTTAAGTGGCAATGAAAATTCAGAAAAATCAGAGTTAGGCAACTTGACATAAAAATTTGAATAAGTTATCTATATTATTTCAAAAATATGTAAGAATAGAATCTATGGAAAATTGAATTTAGTTTCTAAACTACTAAGTTTATTTTATTTTTTTAAAAGTCTATTTGGTGAAAATTTGGAATTTCAATGCGCATTGTTAGTACTTAAATTTCAGGAAAAATAAAAAGTAAGTGTCACGTCTAACCACCTTAACCACAATAAAATGATAATATTTTTTATAATATTTTTTAGATATATGTAGAGAGGGACTCATGTCGGATGTGAAATTATATTTTTATATAATTTTTTTTCCCAAGTAAATAATTAAATTATGATTTTTTTATTACAACTTTAAAAATATAAAAACTTCGTATGCGACCACCTTAACTTGGTGAAACTTCATGAAATTCAATTTTTTTTTTTAATCCTATAATTATCACTGAAGCGCTTGTATAGGAATAGGCATATTTTTGGATTCAAAAATATGATACTCTTAAAAGTTATAGATATTTTTTTCAATCAGCTATCAATTGGGACTTTAATTCGTAATTCTAATAGAAAATGAATAATAATTGTTATTTATTAAATTCAAAGTAAAAGAATAATTTATATTGGTGGAAATTTGAGAGTCTCACTCTAAACCTTTTTGTTTCATCAATTTTGGCTAAAATAAGGTAAATTGACCACATGGGCCAGTCTGAAAAACAAGGTGAGAGTTGTCAAACCGTTTTTGCGTTGACTTCTAAGGATTGGCATGTCCAAGCCAAATACCAAAGCAAGCCTGAGGCTAATCCCTAGGCAATAAATTATGTGTCAGAAATATCAGATATATGTTTCAAATCAGATATCCGTTTCAAATCGGATGCTCTGTTTCCAAATCATATCTGTTTCCAAATTGAATATTTGATTTGGTTTTATATATGATTTTAAAAAATGTTTTATACTTTATAATATATAATGATTTAGAAAAATGCACAATAAATATTTTATAGTTTATTTTAATATATTTAGTTTAGAATATA
>VDFB02382991.1:96999-252700 GCA_007258455.2 Sequoia sempervirens
AAAGTTTAGTTGATTATGACCAACTTTCAGATCTACTACATCCAAGACATGTTTTTATAGTTGTTGCACTATAGGGGAATGAAGAGAGATCAAACTATTGGTTGGATCCATGTGTACAGGTAAAGCATAAGCCAACACAACCGATGGAAGATGATGATGGGTTCATGTATCCTACAGGTTTAGGTTGCAAAAAATTGGTTGTGAACATATATGGTTAGAAAGAATGGAATACCTACATTTGAAGACTACAAGAAACAAAAAACCATTCTCATGCATTTGCACCTTGTTATTATAAAACAAATGTTAAGTTGTTGAAGCATCATGCCGTAACAAAGACAAAACAACTATGGACACTTAGTACTGTTGATCATGAAGCAATATTGATACTCTTAAGCAAAGATGACCTTCGTGCACACTTTGAATAGCATTTTCAAGAATGGAAGGTAGAATGCTTATGTTCATTATGATTAAGTTCATTAGTGTTCTTTATTTAATAATCGGACATTTTATATACCATTGCAATGCAGTGTCTTTAATAGTGATATTTTGTATGCACTTCTTTGGCGACATTCTTGGTAAGATTGACCATGGACCCCATACAACAATGACTCCATCCATTTAAAAGAGGTATGCAAGTCTTTTATAGTTTTCATCACCAACTCATCATCATTCAAGTTGTTTAGATTAATATAGATATGTTAGTATAAGCATCTTTTCTATTGTGACAATATAGATTTCCCATTTTCCCACTTTTACAATATGCCTGGCATGATTGATCATGGACCTATATTGCAACAGCCAACTCGATCCTTTCAAGAGTGCATGATTTTATAGTTTGCATCACCAACTCATCATCATTCAGGTTGTTTAGATTAATATAGATATGTTAGTCTACATCTTTTCTATTGTGACAACATAGATTTCTTATTTTCCCACTTTTGCAATATTCTCGCAAGATTGATCATGGACCTACTGCAAAAATAGCCAGCTCTGATCCTTTCGAAGAGGTATGTAACATATTACAACAATATAGATTGGTTATTCTAAGCGTATTTTATAGTATGCATTACCATCTCATCATATTTTATGTCATTTAGAATAATATAGATTGGTTATTCTTAAGCTACCTTGATGGTTTGTACATATGCTTGTCAGTCTAGAACGTGAACATACTACTATTGTTGAAGACTGTGCCTTGAATGCCTCTAATAGGAATATTTTGTAAAATTTCAATTCTCAAATTGGAAACAATGTAAGATGGTCATAATTGTGTATGGGCATAATCTATGCCCAGTGAAGTTTTTTGAAATATGGGTCAAATGTCTAGCATTGTATAAAGGGTATGTTTAAAATGTAAAGGGGCCTGTATTTTGGAAACTCATACGTTTTGTAAAGGGGTCTATTTTTTTACTTAATCGAGCTACAATTGAAGGTTTTCTTCCTGGTTCTTTCCTGTCGGTATGCTCGTTTGAACTAGGTTTTGTAATACTATCTAGTCCTCTCCCCTACTATCTCTTACTCAAAGAGTAAGGAGAGAGCTTAACCCATCTATGTTTTTTGAAGAGACATACATATACTAGCAATCACATGTGAAGATGTAATGGGCACATTGATAGGTGCAATATGAAATTATGTATGCTATAATTGAAGTAATTTCAAGAAGTCTTGTTATGGTGAAAGTTTTATTAGAGAATACATAATCATGTTTTCTTAAAGAAGAAGTATTAATAGGTATTAATTTTGAAGTAAATTTAATCTATATGCAAAGCATTTGTAAATCAATATGTGTTTAACTGTAATAGTAAAAAAAATTCATACCATGTCATTTCCCACACAATTTTGTGTCTATTTTGAAGAAATGTCTTGATACATGTACGTAGTGACTCAACATCTAAATTCAAGCTCATCTCTCTATCCTTTTATCAATTTGCATACTTAAATCACTATACAATTATCCCTATCCTATTCTTATTCACACACATCTATACATTTACCTTATTTTCCCGTTTATCACATTCACCAATGGGTATGCCCTCATTTATCCATTAGCCACCTGGGATTGATTGTTAGCCACTTATATTTAACTATTAACCCATTCTAGGACACTTCTTCAATTGCAAGAGTGACCTTATGGTCACAAACCTATTCCCTTTCATTTTAAAATTCAAAATTCAAACTTTTAGCTAAGTGGCGTCATTCACCCACTTTGAGTTGACTAAACAAATGTTTGGCATAATTTGATGATATACGCTAGCATTAATAACATACAATATATTCATTATAATCATGAAAACATTCATTTATCTTATAGCATTGGAGCAATTAATAGTGAGACATTTTGATTCAATGCAATAAAAATGAGTAACAAATTTAAACATCTAGAGTGCTTGCCAACTATTTTTAATCTTGTTTCACTTTTTGGGGATTGATCTAGGAGAACTTGCCTCCCCATGAGAAATCAACAACCCTTATGATATTTCTAAATACCACCAAGTCCCTAGATATTCAAGAGTAGATCAAAGACAAACATTCATACCCTTATCAACCCTTAATTATCAAATACCCCTATCAACCCTTAATTATGTTAGGTTGATTGTGTTTGATTGATTGCATTTACTTAATTATCCTAGGTTAACTTCATAAATAAACTTTTTTTTTTCTTTATATTTTGTTGAGCCCAACCAATCCTACACTTGATCCAACCTTCTTTTTAGGGTTTTACATTATTAAGGTTTTCAAATCTACAATTTTCTAAGTTTACATTCTATTTTCAACTTTGAACTTTCTTATACATCCTTGTACGTCATTGATACATTTTTCTATTAGGTTTTGCATTTTTTATGTTAAGATATTGTAAATTATATTCACTTGCAATTTGATGTGTAAATCTCTTGTATTGTTAGAATGAGTACTTGAATGATCATGAGGTGTTGACCATCATTGCCATCAATGAAATTGACCATCTCTCACATGTAATGCTTGGGAGTTACATTGAGAGAAGTGGATCATCTTTCCATAATGTTATGAGTTCCTACTTAGTTGATATGTTCATAGTGGAGGGCTAGTTTTGGGAATTTGTGCTCTCGATGAGTTATTGGTCAAATGCATTATCTATTCATGGATTCTATCTTGAGTGCTATCATAATTACACGTTGGGGTGGTTCATGGTTTTAAACTATCAAGAATGGTTTTGGTGGCAATTAGTTTGGGGAAACCACTTACATGGTTTTATCTTCCCATTGCTTTGTAAATTGGAAGAATTATATGGAGGTTTCATGGGTTATGCAGGTGTACTTTAGGCCTTCAAGGGCTCGAGACAGGTTTGGTTGAAGGAGTTTTTTTCTTTGAATCAATAAAGTTTCAATTGCTCAGTTCATATTTTACTGTTTTTCTTGTGTTTTATGCCTGTGCACAAGCCATTCAAGCATTTTTGTATCAAAACTTTATGTAGAAACATTATTACATGTGACGTTATTTCCTTGATTGGAAGGTGTGGAGGCCCGGGTTTTGAAATAAAATGAAGAGTTAAAGGTCTAAAAATGGTGGTTTTTTTTCACTTAAAAATAGAGTTTTTACCCTAGGGTTTGCAAAAATCTCTGAGATACTAGAAGTTTCTTTGTTTTCTAAGCATATTGGGGCCTAAATACAGGTGTCTAAGGTGGTGGCAGAGTCTGAAAGGTTGTGGAAGTTCTACATCCAATAAACCCTCAAGAATTACACTAAAAACAAGGGTTTTTTTATTTGACGATTACAAGTCCGTACAAATGGAATCCAATTGTAGAATCTTTATTTTCTTGAAAATTTATTTGCTTCCCCAAGGTTTCAGGGGTCTTTGTGGTGTTTGAAGGTATGTTGCTTTGCATTTTTGGGCTAATTGAGTAGCCTATTGAAGGGTGAATGTATAGGAAGTCAATGCTGGTCCAAAGGAGTCTATGTTGTTTCTCATATATGTTGTGTAACTTGGATATAGGTGTTTGAATCAGTCATGTTTTCATCTGGTGTTTTGGAAAATTGTGGTGTAATTGGACAAAAACTAGTTTCTCACTATTACACAAAAGGTTTAAGAGGGGTTAAAGGGAAATGTGTATTTAGTTGCTTGTAAAATTTTTAAGGGGAGTTTGGACTATCCAAGAGGTTAGAATAATCTTGTTAAGTACTCAAATAGGCAGGTTGCAAGGAATTTGTGAAGGTGTGCCCTTGTAATGCGCATCAATTTTTTACCTAATTTCACTTTCGGTCGATATAGCTCGAGTGATTCGGCGTATTTGGGTGCAAAGAGGACCATCCCTAAGCGTGGCGATACCCATCGGTTAATGTTGGAACGATACACGTTTACGATTCTTAGGAATGAGTTGCACCACTTTGCAACTTTTACCTTTGCTTGCATCACGGCAATTTTCCCTCCCACACTAAAAGTCATCACCATGAGGAAAAAACCTTTGAAATAGAAAAACCAAGAGGGGTTTTTGTAGATGGTCCCAACATGATCCCATAGCCTCAAACGAAGAGTTTGTAAGCATCATGGTCTTCGAGAAATAGCCCTTCAAAGATTGCTACCTTTTAGCACTTTGGACTCTTAAGGGAAATCGTCGGTCCAATGTAGCTTAGAGTGATTCGGCATATTTGGGTGCAAGAGAGGACCATCCCTAGCGTAAACGTACCCATCTGGACGTGTTGGAATAGTCTGTTTGGTCGTACGAGTTGCGGAAATGAAATTTGCACCACTTTGCAACTTGACACTACTTGCATCTGGAAACTTTTCCCTCCACTGAAAAGTCATCACCACAGGAAAACGCCTTCGAGATAGCAAAAACTGAGAGAGGTTTTTGTAGATGGTCACAACACTATCGCATAGTCTTAGATGGAGAGTTTGTAAGTATCACGGTCTCTGATAAATAGACCTTCAAATATTTTTTCCTTTTAGCACTTTGGACTCTTAAGGGAAATCATCGGTCCAATGTAGCTCGGAGTGATTCGGCTTATTTGGGTGCAAGAGAGGACCATCCCTAGCGTAAATATACCCATCCGGACGTGTTGGAATAGTCTGTTTGGTCGTATGAGTTGCAAAATGAAAGTTGCACCACTTTGCAACTTTACATTGCTTGCATCTAGCAACTTTTCCCTCCACTGAAAAGTCATCACCACAGGAAAATGCCTCCGAGATAGCAAAGGAGAATTTTTGTAGATGGTCCCGCATGATCCATAGTCTTAGGCGAATACATAAAAAGCATCATGGTCTCAAGAAATAGACCTTCAAGATTTGCTGCCTTTAGCACTTTGGACTCTTAAGGGGAAATTGTCGATCCAATGTAGCTCGAAGTGATTCGAAAGCGTATTTGGGTGCAAGAGAGGACCATCCTAAATAAAAATGTACCCATCAGGATGTGTTGAAGGAATATGAATGCATTTTAATTACCGTCTGAGTTCTTGTAGATGAGTTGCACCACTTTGCAACTTTACACTACTGCATCGGCAACTTTTCCCTCGAAAAGTCATCACCCGCAGGGGAAAATGCCTTTGAGATATACCATGAGAGGTTTTGTAGATATGAGGTCCCCAACATGATCCCCATAGCCTTGGATAGAGTTTTGTAAGCATCACAATCTCCTAAAAAGAAATAGACCTTCAAATATTTACGCCTTTTTAGCACTTTGGACTCTTAAAGAAGGGGAAACTAGTGGGCAACATAGTTAACTTCTTCACAAACTTGAGTTGAAGTAATTTCATTCTTTTTTGTGCATTTAAAATGGAGTTTTAAATCTTCCACCCTAAAAGTGACCTCTAAATAACTTCAAACACCTTAACTACCTCATTCTTATTCATTTTTTTTGCAAACAAGCATTTTCATTCCAAGAGGCTGAGCTTTCATTTTTGCTTGTTGGATTGAATGCGGACTGTGACACAACTTTCTTTTTTCAAAAATTGTTCAACATCATTGAACTAAGAATTTATCACACATCTATTGAGAAACAAAGGAGTACCATAAACTAAAACACATTACACTTAGGTTCTCACTGACTTGATGTACTCTTCAACATCTCTCTTCTCTAAAAGCAACCTCTAAATCACTTCAAACACCTTAACTACCTCATTCTTATTCATTTGTTTTGCAAACAAGAATTTTCATGCCAAGAGGTTGAGCTTTCATTTTTCTTTTCAAAGAAAAGTCTTCCTATGCCACTATTACACTGCACAGGTAAACCAGGTTTTATATTGTTGACCTATATTAAACTACCACTCTCAAGTACCAATGTAACAATGATACAAAATAACTTTTGAGACTGCAAGAAGACATTTGATAACTCTTGAGTGTACTAAAATAATTCTTATGATTTTTGAAGAATGTTGATAACTCTACTGCAGGAAGGTGATGAGAGATTGCTTAGTGATGAAAAGCTTGAGGCATCTTATGAGGAAGTCATGCCAACCAAAGAAATGATCAAGCGTGAAGTCACAACTTGCAACCATGGAACTGAACCTACTGAACCTAAAGAAGATGGTTGTGTTGCTGACCGGAAGAGCACCTCTGGATGTTGTTTCAGTTGAGGTCTATGATGAACACTTGTACACACCATAGTATGGTTGTAGCCATTATGGTTGATATCGTGTTGAGGCGATATCTGATATCATGTTGAGGTGATATCTAATATCACGATGAGATGATATTCTTCTTTTCACTTATGGTTGTAGCCATAGTACTAGGCATCACAATGAGGTGATTTGCCTTGTGCAACTGGAAGTATCCTCCCTAGTTGAGAGGGAGTTTTGATGATTATTGTAGCATCAATCATATCCTTCCAACGATCTCCTCTACATAAGAATAAATTAAATATAGCCAAAGCTATTTAATTTATATATATATATATATATATATATATACATATATATATATATATATATATATATATATATATATATATATATATATATATATATATATATATATATATATATATATATATATATATATATATATATATATATATATATATCGATTTGTGATTAATGCTAATTCATCAAGAGATACGAGTTAATGAAGAGGTGCATTTATGAAGAGGCCGACATGCTTGAGGCATGATTTATGTCAAATAATATTTATTATTTTATGAAGGCCGACTTCTATCTTGGAGGCGCAATCTTTGAGGAGGCACATTCTTTTTGGAGGCCAACCTATATTGTGAAGAGTCACATCTCTCTCAGCTTGTATATATATTAGATACATTTCATTGTTTTGAGACATACATTTTTCATACATTCCATTTCATATCAAGTGTGAGTTAGTGAGAAACTCTTCAAGTGCAGATCGAGTTATTGTGAGAAGGCTAAGGATTATCATTTGAGAATTACATCATTGTATTGTTGTATTTGCATCGGTCTGTGGTGCATATTATTAGGCCTAATTATTGGCCTTAATTGTAAAGGAGTTTCTATTGTGATTCAATAATATAAGTGATATTATTGGCTAGTTTTTTCTCCCTCAAGAGGAGGGTTTTCCCAGGGTATCTGCTGTGTTATTGTGTTTGATTTAGAATTAATTTTTTCTGCATTAAATCTGATCATAAAACTAACACAAGTAAATGGCTGCATAGCGTGTGGAATGAGGGGGCAGCAGGCCTGAGACCCCTTTAAAGTTTGTTTGAGTGCTTTCTTTTCATTTTTTGTGAGTTTTGTGCCAAGTTTTCTCAAAGAAACGTGGTCTCATAGAATTCCATGACAAGCTAATGCAATTGATAGCTGCTCCTAGTTATTAGTTATGTAATGTGAAGTAATTGCATAACTGCTTAGGTTGACTTTGTAAAAACTATATTGTTATTGAAATTTTTTCATCTATCAGCATCTAGTTGTTACTTATGCAATGTGAAGTAATGCTTTGAGTTTGAAAGATGTGCAATGCAATGTAATCAACAATATGAATATAAACTACATAATATTTAACCATTCTTTTATGCTATTGTACATTGATATTTAACCATTGCTCACTTGATTAAATTTTCAAAGAGTTTAATCATGCACATGAGGAGGAAATTAAATTTCGATTGTCAAATTCTATATATATCAAATTATCCAATAATCAAGTGTATGTCCATATACAAAAATGGCATCAGCCAACTCAAACAAAGTTTTACAATATGTGGCATATGCCATCTCAGTATCTATTCAATATTTACATGCCAAAATGTCTATCTCATCCTAAACTACTGGTGGATCATCAAAATGGAGCCTCTTTGAAGCACTCGTTGGCTCTGAAGGTAGCTGCACAAGAAAAATTCAAACCATAATTGAGATTAGTTATACTATATAATTTAAAATCGAATAATTAACATAAAAATCAATACACATTGAATTATAATTGAACTCTAAAATTGAAATCTTGATTACCTAAAATAGACGTCTCTTCAAAGGGTCAGGAGTCCTAGAATATAACCCTCTCAAAGAACTAACCAAACCAACTTTTGTAACATCAAGCTATATATGTGAACAAAAACATGAAATTGATCCAAGTTAGCATAGAATTGTCAGTAATAAGAACATATTTACCAAGCATAAAATAAAATAAACACATACCTCTTTAGGCTGATCTTTTTATGTATCTCCTTGAGGTGTTTCAACACCTCCTCCTTGAGGTGTTTCAACACCTCCTCCTTGAGGTGTTTCAACACCTCCTCCTTCAGGTGTTCGAATACCTACTCCTTCAGGTGTTGTGGCACTTTTCAACAATGATGTATAGCTCACAGCCACCTGTACATAAAAATGACAAGTACATATGAAACTATGAATCTATGTCAATGTATGCATAATCAATAAAATATCTTATAAATCTTAATTCAATAAAATTTGAGTTCAATTACCTTTCCCTTATCTAACATTATGTGTCCATAGTCTGGAGAGCATCACACCTCACTCAAACTAGGTGTTTCCTACAAGCAGAGAATAAGATAAACATATAATTTAATATATAATTTCATTAATGACAATTCAAATGACAAGCAAGTATATAGTAAGACAATGTAAATGAGTGAGTGCGAAAATACATACTATGTGCATCTCAAGGCCAAATGAAATGGCCCTAAGGGTGCTATCAATCACCCATGTGAGCTCCTCCTCAGACATTAACTGTTAAATAGACCATGTAAATAAATATTAGTACTTGATACTATCTCTTATTAATATTCATTTTAAAAAAATGCAAGTTATGAATTTACACCTTAAATTTTACCTGTGTAACTACTCCAATAACCACCTCTCTAGCAGGAGAGGACTCTATAGGGTGTGATCCACTCCCCTGCATGTGATCTGCTATAATCTCCACATCATGGATGTCATAATTAGAAGTGTCTATTGGTTGCTCAGGGGGTTTTACAATAGGACCCAAACATATTTGTTGGCACGTATTGCAAATATGTGGCACACAAATATGTGGACCTGAGGAGGATGATGTAGTAGCACTGGATCCATCACCAAGATCACTAGACTGTGGTTGAGCTACTGAAGAAGCATAGGAAACCAAAAGACCACTCAAAGAGTGAATGGCCTGGATAGTTTGTGTGGTTGCATCCTCCGTAATATCTGGATGTTGTACTAGAGGTGGTAGACGAAGGGGAGGATGGGGAACATGTGGGCGCCTAACTACTCTAGTTGCCCCTAGCCTATCCTAGGGCATACCTCCACCAACACCCTAGAAGGGTTTAATGTCAAAATAATTGACATGATGCCCTAACAAAAACTCAGCATATAATTGTTGATGGTATTTTTATGAACTTCTCAACACAAGTAGTGCGTAGGTGCACTACCTCTCTTGAAAGATAATCTCCCACAATCGAATTGCAAAACACTATCCCAAGGTCTCTCAGATATTAGGTCATGACAGTGCTTAGATACCTCAGTAGTTTGATGTGATTTGCTGGAATCACAAGGCGGTCTTACAGAAAATACAAAGCAAGGACACAAAGCACAGAAGTTGGATCTTGAAATGGAGTTATTAGGATAAAAGCTATTATGCATTGGTTGTAGGTTCAAACAAAAATCTTGGACTCCATTTAATCGTTGGATTTGGCTTTACAATGTGCAATGAACCTTAGCATAGGTCAGTTACTAAAAAAAAGGAAAAAGGCGAAGGAGAGGAAATGTTCCTAAGTCTACAACTAGCTATGAATAGTGACGATGGAGTTCCTGCAATGAAAAATTTCTCAAAACAATATCCCACTTAACCAGGGATTTCATAGTATCATGGAAATTGTGCTATCTTCTAAGGTCTACAAATATTTTATCCTTCATCCACCACATACATGCGTGAATCAAAGATAAATGTTAGGAGCAGCTTTGAAATCAAGTCCAGGCTAACTTTGCATAGCTATCTATCATCAGCAAACAGCAAAAAGTATGGACCAAGAAATCATCATGGAAAGAAATTTCATAATCACTCAATAGCACTTCTAAGATCTATCCAAGGAAATGAGATAACTAACTAAACAGTAATGAAATCTAAGTGAAACATCTAACATTGGAGACTGAATCAAGCAACATGGGAGAAACCAAGAAAATACACCAAGTCAATGCTTTTTCTTATAAATTTCTGCAGCATGCCTTTACAACAACTCAACTCTCACTTTGCAAATGAGAGGAGTGCCCTATTTATAGTTTCCCAAAAGTTAAATGAATGGCCAAGATTCTTTCTCATTGTGTGGCCAAGATTCATTACAAAATAGGGTTTCACCTACCCCCAAATAGATTACAATTTAAAATTACATTTTCATCCCTTCCCTATTTCATCTTCTAGCTGATGGCACTATAGCTCTTTCATAATTTAGCAAATTGTTGTTTTTGTTGTAGATATTCTTCAGGAAGGTCTTCATCTTTGGCTGGGTTGTCCTCCTACTCCTTGGAAGCTGCGTGTTCTATGTACTTGAGGATGACCGCCTAGAGCTTGTCTATTTCGAGGATTTCACATCGCAATGCCTAATAGCTCCACTCCTTAGCGTTTTCTTCCAGCATTTTCCAATCTTCATCATACTTCGAGCCTTGATCTCTGAACAGCTTCGATTGGTCGAAGGCACGGGCAGCAAAACTCAGGAACTCTGTTGTGATTTCTGCAGCTGTCCCGTCCTTCATCTTCTCCTGGAAGTATGGTTTGATCTTCTCTGGATCCATTTGCACAGTGGGAATATCATAGCCTATCATTAGCTTAAGGTATTGGGCGCATTCCACCCGAATTTCCTTGATCCACTCAATGTCTGGATCCACCCTGCTTAGGATTTGCTCCAACCTCTCCTTCCGGTTGTCGAAGTCTCTGCGCCACACATCCATTAGCCAGTGATCCTCTTTTTTAAATTCTAGCTTCTCCTCCCATGTGGCCTCAAGCATTTGAAGGATAGATTCGATCCTTGGGAAGGTGGATTCGTAGGTTGCGGAGAAATTGGTGCAAAGCCTCCTCGTGCTCTCCAGAGATTGTATCAAGTCTAAGAACTTGTTGGCTGTCTACACAGCCCTGCTGATTCCCATGTTTTCGATGTATGTGACCTGTCGAAACCAGTCCGCGGTAGTCTTCTCCAACTTCTTCCTTCTTTCCATTTTTTTGATCTACTCTTTGGAAAGCAACTGAGGCGCAGCCGTGCAGGTGGTGGGTAGGTCGTCCACTAAGGACCGTTGCTGTATATAATCAGTTAGGGTAGCAACCTGTGCCTTGAGCTCATCCTTAGAGATTTTATCTTGTTTTATCAGGTGCACCACTATGGCCACCGACTCCTCCAGGTGCTCGACCTTCTACTCTCTGGTTGCAGTCCCCAAGTCAATGGTAGAGATGTTATAGCTCACCCCAGCTTGGCCAACAGTAGGCATTACAATTTGTGCTGCTCGGGAACCGAAAGCGTCCATTGTTACCTTAGATCAGACCTTGGTCTTCTTCTCCTTCTTCATTGTGATCTGGGATCGAGCCAAGATGGCCTCCAACCTTGCCCTTGGGTCCTTTAGCACAGGGGTCATTTTCTCAAGTTGTCTCTCTAAACATTTGGGTACAGAAGACTTACCCTTGGGTGAATCACAGCTACCCTCGCCCTTCTCAATCAAAGGCAAGACTTCTACTTCTTTTTCCTTTTGGGGCTCTTCTTTCTCTTTGGTATCATCCTCTTCTTCTTCATCGGAGTCATGAATGAATACGAGGTGTTTGATGGGCAGCCCGGTGGATGGTTACCGTATGGGGCTTTCTTCTTTTGCTACTTCTTCTTCTTTCTTCTCCTCGGTAGCCTCGGCCTCAGGGCTTTTGATAACATGGGCTTCAGCCTCGGTTAAGTTCTGTCTATTACTTTTCTAGTGGCTGCCCCTCTTCACCATGTGGGGACTCCTTTGCCTCCACCCCAACATCCTTTAGCTGCCGCACCACCTCCTCCTCAAGGTCCTCATCGAAAGTCTGGATGATTTCCTTAGCACCCGAGCCACCCTCTTCATCTCCACTCTCGGAAGAGCCCGTCTCCTCCTCCTCAGAGACCACCCTGTTGATGGTTCGGTGCTCGTACTCAGGATGCTTGTGATACTCATCAGCCTACTCCTTGATAGACTTCGAGGCTTCTTACTCTCACTCCTCCAACTCCTTTGAGATTTGCATTGTGGCCTCCATAGCTGGCAGCCCTGTCGGCGGTTGTGAAGGTTGAGCCGTTGCAAGGACCTGGACAAGGGCTACTTGGAGAGTTGGATCCATCAAGATCTGGGAGAGCTCAGGGGGAAGGTTTTGCATATGTCTCGTAAGAGCCTCGGGCATAGTGGCAGTGGGAATAGGCGATGTTATTGTTGCTAGAGGAAGTGATGTAATTAGCGACATGGTAGTAGAGGAAGGGGGAATGGTCACGCCAGAAGAGGAATCTATGATGACTACCGACCCGACCGGGGGCAAAGGGGCAAGATGGATAGAAATCTCCACTGCCGTTGGAGACGTGGTGACCACAGGGAAGGTGGAGTCGTAGGTTGTGGAGAAATTGGTGCAGAGCCTCCTCGTGCTCTCCAGAGATTGTATCAATTCTAAGAACTTGTTGGCTGTCCGCACAGCCCTGCTGATTCCCATGTTTCTGACGTATGTGACCTATCGGAACCAGTCCTCCGTAGTCTTCTCCAAGTTCTTCCTTCTTTCCATTTTGTCGATCTGCTCTTTGGAAAGCAACTGAGGCGTAGCCATGGAGGTGGTGGGCAGGTCGTCCACTGAGGATCGTTGTTGTATATAATCAGTTAGGGCAGCAACCTGTGCCTTGAGCTCATCCTTGGAGATTTTATCTTATTTTATCAGGTGCACCATTGTGGCCACCGACTCCTCTAGGTGCTCAACCTTCTACTCTCTGGTTGCAGTCCCCAAGTCAATGGTAGAGATGTTATAGCTCACCCCAGCTTGGCCAATAGTAGGCATTGCAATTTGTGTTGCTCGGGAACTAGAAGCGTCCATTGTTACCTTGGATCAGACCTTGGGCTTCTTCTCCTTCTTCATTGTGATCTGGGATCGAGCCAAGATGGCCTTCAACCTTGCCCTTGGGTCCTTTAGCACAGGGGTCATTTTCTCAAGTTGTCTCTCCAACCATTCGGGTATAGCAGACTTACCCTTGGGTGAATCATGGCTACCCTCGCCCTTCTCAGTCAAAGGCAAGACTTCTGCTTCCTTTTCCTTTTGGGGCTCTTCTTTCTCTTTGGTATCATCCTCCTCTTCTTCATCGGAGTCATGAACGAATACGAGGCGTTTGACAGGCAGCCCGGTGGATGGTTGCCGTATGGGGCTTTCTTCTTTTGCTGCTTCTTCTTTCTTCTCCTCGATAGCCTCGGCCTCAGAGCTTTTGATAACATGGGCTTCAGCCTCGATTAAGTTCTTTTTCTATTGCTCTTCCGGTGGCTGCCCCTCTTCACCATGTGGGGACTCCTCTACCTCCGCCCCAACATCCTTTAGCTGATGTGCCACCTCCTCCTCAAGGTCCTCATCGAAAGTCTGGATGATTTCCTTAGCACCTGAGCCACCCTCTTCATCTCCACTCTCGGCAGAGCCCATCTCCTCCTCCTCACAGACCACCCTGTCGATGGTTTGGTGCTCATACTCAGGATGCTCGTGATACTTATCAGCCTCCTCCTTGATAGACTTTAAGGCTTCTTGTTCTCGCTCCTCCAACTCCTTTGAGATTTGCATTATGGCCTCCATAGCTGGCCGCCCTATCGACAGTTGTGAAGGTTGAGCCGTTGCAAGGACCTGGGCAAGGGCTACTTGGAGAGTTGGATCCATCAAAATCTGGGAGAGCTCAGGGGGAAGGTTTTGCATATGTCTCGTAAGAGCCTCGGGCATAGTGGTAGTGGGAATAGGCGATGATATTGTTGCCAGAAGAAGTGATGTAATTGGTGACATAGTAGCAGAGGAAGGGGGAATGGTTATGCCAGAAGAAGAATCTATGATGACTACTGACCTGACCGGGGGCAAAGGGGCAAGATGGACAGAAATGTCCACTGCCAGTGGAGACGCGGTGACCACAGGAGGGGCAAGGAGAGCTAATGGAGGCTGCAATTCTGTCGTACCCACTGCTTGTTTAAGTCTTTTGGGAGATGAGCCTCCCGCTTCTTTCTTCGCTTGTTCCTTGGGATCTGGAGACTGTGTGGTCTCTGTTCCTTTCCTTTTCTGGGACCTAGTGACTGGAGGAGACTTGGAGGTCCCGCTAGTTGACGTGGTGGCAGCAACATCCTTTGTGGCACTCAGCTCACTTTTGAGCCCCTCATAGGTCAAGACCACCCCTTGTCACTTTAGATGCACCACTTGCCCATAGATCCACTCCTTAGTACGAGTTATGATTGGCTGGGTGATGGTATCCAAGTCATCGACCTCCTGCTCGTCCCAATCGATCGATGGTATTGGTAGATTGGCAACCATAGGGTACCTCGGATGCATGATTGTGAACTCATCCTCCTCGACTTGGTCTGGTACTAGAAATGGTTGCACTCTCCTTAGGAATAGCTCTGTCATGCGCATATAGTGCCTTGCGTGCACTTCTTTGTCATCTTGGCAGTCGGCCCAGAAATCTTCAATGTGATATTGATGAGCATAGGCTAGCCCCAGTGCTTTCCTGACGTGGCTATGTGGGTCCATCTGTGGGTAGGTGGTGTACCAGTTGAAATAGTACTCCTTCAGCTCCTTCTCAGAGTTACCAGCACATTGTGACGTCTATTTTCGATACATGCCCTAGCCAAGGGTCATGGGGTAGGAGATCCCTGCTATGTACTTGTTGCTAAAGATTGCCTACAGGTGTTGGAGTTGCCAAGAGAGCTCCAAGAGGATGATTATGTCATTAGGGTAGCGAGGCAATCTATTCGGCCTTTCAATGAAACCCTGGGCCCGGATGTACATAAACTTTGGGAACTAGATGAACAGAAAAGCATATTACTTTAGGAGTGCCCTAGCACTGTGGGAGACCCTTCTCTCGAAGTCCCCGGTGATCAACTTGATGATATGGCCAATGAAGGTGTCATTGACCTTGCAGTATTCTTTCTTGAAATTCTGGTATTGGAGTTGCGGATATTTGTCAAACGGTTTGAGTCCTCGCTTCTGCCCCTGATCGGGTGCCACAAACAACCCACTGTATTGTCTTTGATCTACCAGGGAGTAGACAAGGTAGGAGGTCATGTAGAATTTGGAGCTCTTTTTCATGTTGAAAAACTGCTCATAGAAGCTGTTGCTTATGATCCCTCCCCAATAGAATGAAACTTTGGTTGTAACATCCTCATTTCCCCACAGGATCTGCTCAATGAAATAGGCCATCCATTCCTAGAAGTAGGTGGCCATTGGAAGACCCATAACCCTGCTCAACATGGTCACTAGGTCGTGGTAATCCTCGTGGAATTCACTACGGAAGAGTTCCTAGGGAACCTTCGCAGCACTGCCCCATTTTTCCTTAAGCCAATGCAGATTTATTGACTTCTTGCACCCTATTGGATTAGCATCCCACGCCACCTGGCATTCTTTTAACGTGGGGACCTCCATCAGTTGGAACATGGGAATGTGGAATGTCTTGGTAATCCCTTCTGGTGACATGTCTGCGAGGATGTTTCCCTCCTTATCCACAATTATTCTGGTATCTGTCTGATAGGCTTCTCGGCAAGCCATGACTAATTCGGGCATCACGAGAGATGGAGGAAAACCAGCAGCCTTGGCTATTCCACTCTGTCGTATCAATCTGGCATTCTTTGTTGTTGGGTTGACCTTGACCCTTTGCGTGAATTCATCTATATCCACCTGGCCAATATTGGTGTCTGTAATTTCCTTCCAGTCCGTTATGGCCTTTGAGTGGAGCGGTTCACCTTGGAATTGATACTTCATTTGATTTTTGTCTTCCTTTCCCCGAGGGGTCCTTCCTGACTTCTTACCCTTATCCTTCTCGGCAGATGCCCCTGAAGTTCCTGCACCCGATTCCATATATTATGCAAGCAAGGGCAAAGTTAGCACAATAAATCATCAAAAGTGTTCATGTTAGTCCATATCTCAAAAATAACATCTACTTCAATAATCAATCAAGCATATCATGGATTTTATCTCTAGACGTTATTGATCTTTGTTTAAGGGCATTTGGGCAATCCGGGCCTAGAGGGCCAGACTTCCTTGGCAGGAATGCTGTCTGGAAGGGAAAACGCAATGGAAAGCTCTCGGAGGCCCTCCTTGGTCAAACTTCAATGTTTTAGGAGGCTCATGATGAAGAGGACCAAAATTCAGGATGTGGGTCGAGGTTATATTCCAATTTTGGGATCGTTAGGATCGGTCTAGGAGGACTCAGAGGTCTCAAGCCAGAAAGCTGTCGGGAGATGGTAGTTGGTGGTGGCAAACAGCAGACGAAAATCTGAGGGTGAAAGTCTGGGATTCGGGGTCCGGAGGGCCAAAGGGTGGCCGGCATTAAGTCAATTCACTTCTGAGGGCTCAGGCCGGCGACACCGGGATGGCGAGCGACCTTCACCGTTCATGACGGAAAACATTGGACGAAAGTCCGGCAGGGGAAGTCCGGCAGGGGAAGCCCATCAGCATGATTCTGTTTCTAATTAAACGGTGGCAATCGACAAGGCGGAGCCCGGAGGTCGAAATGTCAAGCGGGGATTTCTGTTAGCAATGGCAGGCATAAGGCGGATTCCCGGGACACAGAGCCCGGAGGTTGGAACGCCGGTGAAAGTTTCAGCGAGATTTCATGGCGAACGATGGTCCGGGGCCCAGCGGTCAGAAGGCAAGGGAAGATTTTCCCGATGGAAGGAGAGCGGCGAACTTCCGAGAACGGAAGTCCGGGCACCCGGGCCCGGGAGGCGCATCGGACGCGGACGCGAAAACATAAGACAAGGCAAAGCAAAGGTTGGGGTCCGGGGGTCAGACGGCATCGGTGAGTTCGCCAAAAGACTTTCCCGTGGGGAATGAGGGAAAATGGAGCTGGGAAATCCGACATCTAGAACCTAGAGGCCAAAACGGCGCAGCAATTTTCATCGCCAAAGGCCAAAAGCGGAAGCGAAGGCGGAGCTTGGAGGGCGGGACGCCGAAGGATGCTCGTCGTTGCCGATGGCAAAATGCAGGCGAAACCCCGAAAGAGGAACCCCAAGGTCCAGGGCCCGAGAGGCCCACAGGACGCATTGTTAAGTTTAAGGTTTGACGGCAAGGTACATGTCGGAATCCAGTGGTCGGGACGCAAGGAGAGGTTTTCAATTCAGGCACGGTGAAATGCAAACGGAACTTCAGAGACGGAAGTCCGAAGGGCCGGGCATGGAGGGGCGAATCGCCATCGGCGGGTGTTTTGAGTTTGATATTTGGATGGTGAAGGAGGGTCTTGAGCTCGAGGCGCATGTTTTCCCTGCACGAAGAACAGCCGCGCCCTGGAAAAGTATCGAATCGGTGGCGAGGGCATTTCTAAGGGATTTGCCGATTTTCTAACACATGGGTTCAATGCGCAATTTGGTGTTCTATCACAGTATACCCTCCTAGAAATTTGTTAATTGATTTAAATCTCTCAAAATTTCAAAAATGACAGTCGGGAGGGCAAACGGGTGGCGTACCTCAAACACGCTAAGTGACGAGAAGCGGGATCCACTGGCGGTCAACGAAATGATGCTGAGGGCGATGATCACGACGTTGTCGAAGGCGGTGGGCTCCAAATGGCAATTTATCCATTTCGCTCCAATCCTACAAGATGATAATGACTGCCCAGATTGGGCATTTTATACCGGGTGATCCCATAATAGTGGTTTATAATTTTTGGCCAAACTGGACGCTGAAATTATTATTTTTAACTAAATCTTCACATTCGAGCACCTATAGCAGCTAAACTGTGAGGAATTTGAAGATGGTGCAAACTAGAGTCTCATCAAATTTTGTCTGCAGATTCTAAAAATATTTTTTTTTTAAAGTTTGGAATCAAATTGCACTTCTTTTTCCATCTCCCACAAAATTGATTTTTTAGAAACAACATTTTTAAAAAGTGATGCACACCATATAACGATAACTTTTTTTTTTCATGAAGGATAAAATTCTAATTCTTTCAAATTTAGATTTGTAACTCGATATCTAGTGCTTCCACTTGGTTAGAGAGTTTTTATTGAATATTTTTTCCTTAATCAAGTTTCAAAGTCAAACAAATTACAATTCAACAGACCAGATAACGGTAACTTTTTTTGTATATGTCAAAATTTTATTTTATTTTTGTTGGATCAAGGACTTCAATATCCGTGCACTCATATTTTTCAAAAAATTTGATAATCTTCTATTTTTCCACATGTGAAGAACAAAGAAATTCATTTTCGATGAAAAACCTATGTTTAATAAAACTTAAAAACAAATACATAACAAAACCAAAACATATTAAAATTATATTCATTGGATAACTTGTTCCGAGGAATACCATAATCATTTGAAATAAATTTTAAATGAATTCATTTGATTCAAAAGCTAAATCAAAAATAATTTTATCAAAGATTTTGATAGGTGTAAAAGGAGATGCATTTATAGGTATGGTTTAAAACTAGCGAGGTTCTATCCAAGGGGGTTTGATCTAAGGTGATTTGATCAAACCCTCTTCAATTGGAATCCTTAAAATAGAACTTTTTAAGGCTTAAATCATTATATTTTCTAAAAATATGTGATTTCAGCTAAAATTCGTTCCTCTTAGGAATTGTAAACCACTATTATGACAGCACCCTACCCCAACCACCATGAATGTCTGCATTAAATGCTTGTATGGCCATGAGAAAAGTGGTAGGATTTGAAAATAGGTCGGCGACGGCGGCAAGAATGTCGGGGCCCGGTGGCCGGGATGGCAGAAGACGGCAATCGTTTGATGATTTCTTGTTGATTGAATGACAGTGGCGAGGAGCGGTTCGGGGCCCGGAGGGCGGGATTCCTCCAGGGATCTGCCATTAGGGACGGCAGAACCATCATGGAATTCCAGGCACAGAATTCCAGACGGCCGAGCTCGAAATGGCCGACGGCAGGCAGGAACTTTGGAGACTTCAGTGAGCAAAAGGGTCAGCGGGGCCTAGAGGGTAGGACGCCACCGGGAGTCTGACGTCGCAGATGGTGGAACTCAAACGGAACCCCAGAGGCGGATCTCCGTGGCCTGAGGCCCGGAGGGCGGGGCGCCGAAGGAAATTTCAAAAGTTTGTGGACAGCGGAAAGGGACTCAAACCTCGAGGTCCGGGATGACGCAGAGCGAAAGCCACCGAGAAACGGCGATTCCCGCATAGAAACCCGGAAGCAGAATTATGGGTGGCCGGGCACGAAAGGGTCCGAGGCCGTTGGCAGGGCCAAACTGCCAAAGGGACACCGCGAAGCCCCCAAGCGCAGCAAAACCAAAAGGGGAGGGCATGGTCGATTTATGATGGGACTTTGAAGCAACATCGACCACCTGAGACATCAAAAAGGGAGGCACGCAAAATGAGGCAATGACAAAAATGACCCGACAAGGCGAAAGAAAAGATCCCCGTTCCGAACAGGGTGTGTGTGCTAAGGGCACAACAATAATTTTTTAATAAAGTAAAAAGATACATCAAGATTATTGTTGGGTGGTTTATCAAAAACCATACACCAACGATCCCAAAAGTTATCTACTATGCCCCTATGCGTGCACCATTTTATAGAAAGTTTTGGTTTGTTAACATTAACTGGCAAACCAGTGCTGGGGTTAATAAATAAAGAGGTTATTTAGGATTTTGTTATTTGGAGATTTTTCACATCATCATAAGACAATCCACATGCATAATATTGCATCATGGTTTCTTGCCACGAATGAAATGCATTATGTTGGGTGGAGAGGGTTTCTACATTTGTAATTATTCTTGTCAATGTGGTTGACATACGGGATAATCAAAGGATTTTCTTATAAACATCACAAATGCCCCTCAATTGCTCCAATTTTTCATGAATTAAGTCTTCAATTGATGGTTGCGAAGGTGGTGGAGCATTTGGAATTTCTGCATTTTGATTCTCTACTTGTGGATTTTTATTTTCAACTGGTGGAATTTGTGCATTCTCATTCTCGGTAGCCATAATGCCTGATTAAAGTTAAAAAATAATTAATCTAAAATTAGACAATATAAATGAAACACTATTTTTAATTCAAAATCCATTAAAAACATTCATTTTTTTATCAAAATCCATTCTAAACTCAATTGTTTCATAAAAATTCAATCAAAACCCCTATTTTGAAAAAAATCCACAAAAAACATTCATTTTTTTATCAAAATCCATTCTAAATTCAATTTTTTCATAAAAATTCAATCAAAAACCCTATTATGAAAAAAATCCACAAAAAATATTCATTTTTTTACAAAATCCATTCTAAACTCAATTTTTTCACAAAAATTCAATCAAAAACCCTTTTTTTTTAAAAATCCACAAAAAAACCATATGAAATTATTCAAATCTAAATCAAAATTGAATCAAATCAAATATAAATCAAAAAACTTACCTTTCCAAATTGGATTTTTCCCAAATCGGATATTTGTTACGTGAAGAAGCAATGCACTGTGCGCCCGCAGGTTCTTCACTGTCAAATAACTTCAAAACAGCGACTAACTTTTTTTATATATGCTTTTTGCAAATCGGATAAATCAGATATCCGATTTTGGTGTTTGGTATGGTGACACCTGAATCTAAAAAAATTCAACACGTTCTTTTCGCATTTTTCGGTCGATGAAAGACATGTTTTTTTCCTCATTGCCACTTTTTGGCCCACCATGATCCTGCACATACCCACTTCTTGCCTATTCATTCATCCTATAATGCTTTGTTTGTTGCTAGAGTGTTCATGGAACATTGTGAGGTTGCACGGTATTCCTCATCGGATTATTTCTGATAGGGATCATGTGTTCACCTCAGCTCTTTGGACGTCATTACAGCATGCTATGGGGACATAGTTGAACTTCAGTTCAGCATATCATCCTGAGACAAATGGATAGACCGAGAGGGTCAACTAGATCCTCGAGGATATGTTGCACATGTATGTGATGGACCAGCAGACATGATGGGAGGACTATCTCCATTTAGTGGAGTTTGCTTATAACAACAGCTATCAGAGTTTGATTGGTATGCCTCCTTTCTAGGCATTGTATGGGTGTCTATGTTAGACTCCTTTGAGTTGGGATCGATTAGAGGACAGAGTTCTTTTGGGTCCTAATATGCTTCAAGATATGGAGCAGCAAGTGATTCAGATCAGGGAACATTTGGTTGTTGCATAGGATAGGCAAAAAAGTATGTTGATGCACATCGGGTGGATCGTCAGTTTGCAGTAGGTGACCGAGTCTTTTTGTGAGTGCATCCGTGAAAGAGTCCAATCTGATATGGAAAGGGCTCCAAGCTCGCACCTCACTTTTTCGGGCCATTTGAGATTCTTGAGAAGATTGGTCCAGTTGCTTACCAACTTGCTTTTCCATCCAGTCTCTCATGTATTCACGATGTGTTTCATGTTTCAGTTCTCAGGCCTTATCATCCAGACATATCTCACATCCTTGATTGGAATACTTTGCAGGTAGAGGATGGGTAGTTGACTTTGGAGCCTGTGGTTATCACGTAGCATAGGAGACTCGCCCTCAAGGGTCGAGATATTGAGCAGGTCAAGGTCTAGTGGGATCCTAGAGATGATACTTTAGCTACCTGGGAGGATGCAACCAGGATGAGGGAGCTTTGTCCCTATTTGTTTGTAGGCTTCCAAGAGTAAGTTTGATCCTAGGGGGAGAATGTAGCACCCCTTCAATTTTCTATGTTGTTAGATAGTGTGTTTATTTTGACAGACTCAGATATTTGTTATTATTTTATGATCGTTGGCTTTAGAGCGATGTGGATGCTATACTTTGATGTGATGATACTTTATGTGGTTGCTTATGATTTATGTTATGCTTATGGATTAGCGTAGTTTCTATTTGATAATATTAATGTACAATCATATGATGAATATGGATACTTTGTTCTTGTTAGTCTTGTGTGATTGTATTGGTGAAGGGGACGAAATTACATCACTCGCATGCAAGTGCCCTGTGGTTCCGTGATTTCTCTTCACAGTGTGTCTACTATGTTATATGCATGTTCGACACTCGTCTTGTTTGCAGGATTGTAGGTATAGGACATCATCTCCACTTGGCTTTATAGGTTTGAGTGTGTCCACTTTCCCAACGGTTATGTTGATAGGGAGATAGTAACAGAGTGGCCTTGTCAAACCACAAATCCTGTCATAGTGTGTCGTCAGTTTGTGTCTTGTTTGTTTTTGAGTCATGTCGTCTTTGATGTTTTAATAATTTATTATCGGTGGAAATTATATGTGAAAATTAATGTTTAAGTGGTTGTAAATGTTAATTTATGTATTTTAGATTAAAATTGTTATTTTATTTATTTTATTTTATTTTATTCAATTGGTAAGGTAATTTAATCTATTGATTAAATTTATCTTATTAAATGGATAAACTAATTAATTAAATTAAAGTTGTTGATTAAATAAATTAAATAATTAAAGTTGTTTTGTAAAGTGCATAGATTAAGTGATTTAAATTTATTTGGAAATTAAATTGTGTTTTAAATTATTTAAAAGCAAAAATAAATTGTAAATGCATAAGAGGAAATAACTATGGTGGTTGAAAAAGATATTTTTGGAATTTTTACTAAGTGTTGAGAAAATTAATGGGGGGATTTGATGGAAAAAGAGGATATTTTTGGAGAATTTGGCTGTTAAAATGGAGGAAGATTTGGCTCTATAATTTTACATTTGGTCTGGAAGTGGAGATTTTGGAAGAGGTTTTGGAAGATTGGATTTTGCAGGGAAGCTCAACTTCAATTTTCATTTCTTCAAACTTCAAGAAAAATAGGTTCTTTTGTTGCTTTGAATTATTTGTTTTGTGATTTGGAAAGAAGCTTTGTTAAATTTTGTGAAATTGAAATATCAGAGGATCTGTGGATTTTATAGAGGTATTGTTTTTTAAATTTTGAAGGGATGTGTATAAAACTTGCTGTGAATTTTGAAAACCTCTGTAGAAGAATTGTGAAATCCTTAGACCTTGTAGGGAATCAAATTTTGACAATAGAAAATTAAAGGAGAAAACATCATAAGATTTGAAAACCTCATGTAAATTTGATTTGACATTCTCTATAAAATTGTGAAAATTAAACCTTTGTAATTTGTCAATTTTTCCTATAGGAAACTTATTTCTTTTTAAAAAAAAATTGTTTATTCAAAAATGGTAATTGAATCTAATTTATATATATAAATTCACATTCAGTTGTGTTTCTGAAAAAAAATTTAAAAAAAATTATCAGATGAAATTGTTGTACGAAAACGAGGAAATTTTGATTTTTTAAAAAAAAATAAAAAAAAAAGTGGGGGGTGCAGCTATGGCTGCCCACAACCGCACCCATGGAGGGTGCGCTGTTGTGAACAACGCTCCCCACATATTGTGGGAGAAGCGCTACCATAGGCAGGGCAACCTCCACAGGGGGAGGTTAGGCGCAGCCCAGGGTGCGACCCCCTCTCCTACAGACGGGTGTTATTTGTTTTTCTTTTATATTGAAAAATATGTATATTTTATATAATATATATATAATTTTATAATATATATATAATATATATTATATTAATATATATATATATATGTTTATATTAATATAAGATTTGAAATTTTATAATTATATATATATTATATATTATTTTTAATATATATATATATATATTTAATTGCACACTTAATTACCAATTATGGATTATGTATTAATTATTAGATAAATATACATTTAAACATGATAAACGAGAATTAAATTTATGTTTGAATGTAAATTTATTTAAAATAATAATATGCTATTTTTTTTAGTAAATGCAAGTATAATTGGATATTTTGTGATCAAAGATTTTATTTAAAATATTGATTTTATCATTAGTTGAAATTAAGGAAACTGAAGTAAAACAACTAGCTTTAATTTCTTATTTCTTATTGTAAATGGAATTATAATTAGATTGATTAATTTCATCCAGTACGATGTTGCTATATTTGGATTTGAGAAATCCTAAAGTTAGATTAATATTTTTCCTGAATGGGTATGTGCAGGATCATGGTGCGCCAAAAAGTGGCAATATTATGGGGGTGTGGCTGATGACTTTTTTTCACCCAAAATTAATGAAATGAAAAGGGTTTTTAGAGGAGATTCTCAGCTTTCCAAAAATATAAATTATGATTTAATTTGAATTTAATAAATATTTATTATTTATTTTCTATTAGAATTATGACTAAAGTCCTGATCGATGGGCTGATTGAAAAACATCTATAACTTTCAAACGGTATCATATTTTTGAATCCAAAACATGCCACATTCTATGCTTCACATAATATAGGATTAAAAAAGAAAAATTAAATTTCATGAAGTTTGACCACCAAGTTAAGGTAGTATTGCACGAAGTTTTTATATTTTCTAAAAGTTGTAATAAAAATTCACAATTAATTATTTACTTGGAAAAAAATTACAAAAAATATGCATCACATCCAGACATGAGTCCTCTACTTATATATAAAATCTTATAAAAAATAATTATCATTTTATTATGGTTAGGTGGTCGCATTGCATTACTTACTTTATTTTTCCCTAAAATTTAAGTACTAATCTGCATTGAAATTTCAAATTTTCACCAAATAGATTTTATTTATTTTTAAATAAACCTAGTATTTTAGAAACTAAATTCAATTTTCTACAAATTCTATTCTTACATATTTCTGAAATAATATAGATAACTTACTCAAATATTTACGTCAAGTTGCCTAACACTGATTTTTTTGAATTTTTTGCAACTTAAGGGTCTATTTTTTGCACGATGATCCTGCACATACCCAAATTTGCTTTAAGTTGTGATTTCTCTTACTCTCGTTGTATGGGAAAATTGGGGTATTTGATTTTGTAATTCTTCTAGATATGTATCCTTTGAGATGGGGTTGTAACTCATGATGGTTTAGCTTTTGTATTAACTTGGGTAGTGCACGTGGTATTTTATTCAGTATGGACACCTGGTTCTATGAATAGGTTGTGTTGTATATTGCTATTGAGTTGGTATTTGTAATTGATTTACGTGCACCTTGTCTACCCATGGTTATTGGAATTGGTTCCTTAGGTTGTTAATAGGGGAGTGGCTCTTCATGGGGACCAACACACAAAGTAGTGTCAGGGTAACTCATGTAGAGTTAGTTTAATCAGTGAAAACTAAATAAATTTGTTAGGAAGAAAGGGTAGTTTAAACACTTAACTTATTGTAAGTGCCTTGCTCATGGACTCAAGGGCTAGTATAGACTTGGGATGAGATGAGAAGGCCTAGAATGGCAAGATCATTATCTTGTCTCTATGAAAGATAATCGATTCCACATTGGATTGCATGTGGGGTCAGGTTTCGTAAGAGGTCACCAGGGTAACCCAAGATGGGGGCCGGAGCCTAGGAAGATTCACCAGGGTAACCCATGCAACTTTGTGATGACACTCCTCCTATGACAACCATCAATCAGTCTGTTTATATTATGTAGTTGATCATCGTATCTGGAAGCATTGTAATCATTTTGTTAGTATTGTACTTGTATAGTTTAGTATTATTTTTCATGTGTCTAGAGGTTGTAGGTTTTTCCTAGGAAGCTCTTTTACCATCTCCTGCCACGAAGGGTGGGCCTTCGGGTACCACTTGGTTGGGTGGAACATGCACCTTACACCGTTGGGTCCCCATTTCTTATTCGTGATGGCAAGTACTTCCTGATTGGAGAGCTCATGTGTACCAGTGGATTTGTACTTCTCTTATGTCATTTGTATCAGTTGGATACCTTGTAATTGTATCACTCAATTGTATTCGAGGAGAACCTTTGTAATTTGTAATTGTAACACTTTTGTATAAACTATCTCATTTGGAAATGAGAATTGTAATTGTAATATTAAATAAATGCAATGTGTGAATGAATCATTATTGTACTTTATATCTTAGGTGGTGTATTTTAATGTTATTGGATGTATGATCTTTAATTCATGAGTAATAAATATAAGTTATCTTTAGTAACTTTTGTTAGTAATGGGTACTGTAAGTTAGTGTTGTTGCGTACCTTAGAGAATGTATGTGTTAGTGTAGTTTACTTGTTTAATTGTACACTTAAATAAAATAAAAAATTGTTCGCTTCTATTATGTGTGTGACATTCTCTAGGGTTTTGTGGCAGGCGTTACATCCTATAACATATCTTCCATTCCATATTGCCACATTCAATATTGCATTTACTTTGACCAACCACATTTACTTCATCCACCACCATAGTACAACAGCCACATAATGCATTAAGCCTATATACTTTCTCACAGGTTTTGTAGCACACCAGTGTTAAAACCCTCCAACCTGCTATCAAAAGGAACAATAAGTATAGCCCAAAAGGCATGAACAATAAATTAATCATTTATGCAAAAATACCAATGTAAAACATGCACATATATATACATGTAAACATATGGACATATATTTGTTGTTTGCATAATGCAACTTAATCAAAGTATACTTTCCCAGACTGCTACATTCAATATCACATTTACTTCGTCTGTTTGCATTTACCTCGCCTGCCTCCATTGTACAACAACCTCATAATGCATTAACCATCGGGTGACCAAGCACTTACCATTCACCTTCTTCCTTTTGAGGAGACCACCTCCACTGCCACCAACCCACATATTTTCAAAGGTCCACATCGAACACTTACCATTCACCTTCCCTATTACGATGACAGCATTCTCCACCGCCACCAACCTACATATACATATACATACATACATACATACATACATACATACATATATATATATACATATTATACATACATACATACATATATATATATATGTAGAGACACATATACACTTTATGCATCTTTGGTGTTATACACATTTTGTACAATTAGTATGATGAAGACTAAATTGTGCTAACACAAAAAGCTATAAAATCTTTGTGCATATATTTTGATAGATTCTAATGTTTAAACCATCCTATTCCTTTTCTAATTATTCATATATATAGAATTATATAGACATGCATACACATATATGCTTTGTTATATGTTTATGTGTAATTTCTACTTTATATTATACATATCGTTATACATGTAATTTCACATTCACAGCACAACAGTTTCAAAACTCACAGATCTGTTACAGAACGGACTGAAGGATGACTATTCTTACAATAGCCTCATATGCAAGCAACACCACAATGGCTCTTTCGACAATGCGACTTAACCAATACATTGTCTTTCCTTACAAAGAAAAAGAACAATGACAAATAATAGTTTGTCATAGGAATCTTTGAACAGATGATAGAAAAAGAGTATCATGAAACATATTGGTAGAAGCCAAGCGGTCTATGTAACAGTTGTAAGAGGTATTAAGATGATACTTAAGATTTAGATATATGTCAGTCTCCAGTGTTTCTGTGATAGTTCTTTTACAATTTTTCTATTTCTCTATATTATCTAATGGTAAATAGCAAAGCCCAACTTTACAATATATGCATGTGTGTGTGTGTGTATATACATCCATATATATCTATATATATAGATGTATATATATGTATGTGTATAGATGTATGTGTATATATATGTACATGTATATATATGTTTCCATATATGTATATCTTTATATATATATATTGTGGTGTAACCGCACAACAGGAAGTAAATGCAATATTCAATGTTACAGTGTGGGGAAGTGTACTACAAAATATGGAAGAAAATATATTGATTTAGTTGCATTGCCAGAATAGTCATTCTGGCACTATCAATATGTTACACATACTGCACAATTAAATGCTTTGTTCTTATCCAAATGTCAATACTATACAACTCAATTCTATAACTGTATAGTCATAATTTTTACAGAGCATAGACAACAATTATACATGCTACTTTAAACTCTACTTAAAATTGTAGTCTAGATAATTACACATAAACATGATATACAAACATGTTTAGATATACATATGTATGTATATCTTTGTCTAGAGATATGCATATGTATATCTACCTATATGTAATACCCCTCATGTTGATGATACTCTTTGGTATTCTTTGGTACTCTTTGGTACTCTTATGTCTTGGTTTGGTACTTGTTTTGTGATGGTGATTAGTTCACCGACTTGGTTGTGTGTGGATTCATAGTTTAGTTGGTTTGTTGCACTTGACATTACTATGATGATTGATGATACATTATGTGGTGGTAATATTATTTGGTTATGCTATGGTTTTCCTTAATAATATATGTGGTGATGTTGTGATTCTACATGTTGTTATGGTTTCTGATGTGTTTGCTAGTGAGTCTTGGTGAACGGACGGAGTAGCATCACTCGCTTGCGAACGCCTTGCTACCCCACGATTACCTTTCACGGTGTGTTTGCAATGGATATTTACATGCTACTTGACGTTTGTTTGTATGCAGGAATTGCAGGAACAAAGTCTCTATTCCACCTGCTTCGGCAGGACAAGGCGATTAACCCAACAGGTATGATGTTGAAAAAGGGAGTTGATAAGGAAGTGTCCTCGTCCCAAGTCCGTCACCTCATTGTGAGTCTTTCAGTGTCATGGTCTTGACCTTGTCTTTGTCTCAGTATTGTTGTTGTTTATTTATTTATTTGTGGATAGTTGTTATTTAATTTATCCTTATTTTATATGGGATTAATTAATGTTATCTTGTAGCTATGATTAATTGTATGTAATTTTAATTTAGTTAAATGTTGGATTTAAAATATTGTAAATTAAAAGATATTTAACTAATTAAAAAGGATAGAGTAATTAATTTAAATAAATAATGTTTGTGATAATTGTAATTATCTTTTTCAAAATATTAATATTAGAAAATTTAAGGATAATATCATGTGAGGATAAATATGAAGTTAATAAATTTTTAATTAAAATTTGTGAGATAGGTGTGAGCTTTTAAAGCAATAAAAAGAACCAATGCATGGGTTGGATTTTTGAGAAAAAAAAAAAGAACTTTATTTATTTTTCTTTATTTTATTGTGAGAGAGAAGTTTTTCTACACACACAGAGGAATGGTTTTTGGTTTTTTCTAGAAAAAGAAGAAGTAACAAAGGTTGAAGAAAATATAAAGAAAATATATGTGTGTGCTTCTCTGTTAAAATTGTTCTGGGAAGAAAAAGAAAACAATATTGATCCAGAAATTAGTCGAAAGAAGAGATTGGGGAAGAAACTACGAAGGGATTCTATTTTCGAAAAAGGAAGAAGATTGTTGTGTTTGGATTCGTCATCAAACAAAGGACTTCGGGTTCTTTTCGATTAATTTATTCTTTTGTTTTGATAGTTCTGTAAGGGAAAACGAAAATCATGTCTGCCATTCTTTAAATTGAGATATATGTTTTGAAAAAGGGTTTTGTTGTTAAAAAAAATTGCTTGTGTTAAACCTTTAAATCTTCTGTAGAAATCTATTGTGAAATCTTCTGAATTTTCTTCAATAAATCTAGTTTTGAGATTTTTGATTTGAAAAGAAAATCGATTTGTTGTGGAAATTAAAATTGTATACCCTATTTATTTATTTTGTGTTAGAGAAAAACTGGACTGTGGATTCATTGTATTTGTATTATTTATTTTGTGTTTAATGGGCAAATATATATACATTTATATATATATATATATTTAAATTTTATACTCTATTTTTTGAAAAGAAATATAAAATAATAAATAGATATACACGGTTTTGGATTCTATGTCTGCATTTTTGAAAGAATAAAATCTATATACATAAAATGTTTATTTACTATTCGGTTTCCGTGTTGAAGAAATGAAATATAAAATAACTATGTTTGTGTTTTGGGGTTTGTGTTCAAATAAAATATATTAAAAATATATATATATGAAATAAAGTATATATTTTAGGGGTGGAGTGGTCGGCCGAAGCCGTACCATTCCATACCCTGTGGTGGCAATACGCAGCCATGTGGGGGCCGCGGCCTCCACACAGTGGGAGATACGTAGTACCTCACACTGCGTAAGTTTGTGTTGTAAAAAGAGTTCTTTTTAATTCATTTTATTTTATTTGTTTTTTTATATGAAATATATATTATATTAATATATATTTATATATATATATATATATATATCTTAATATATATTTATATATATATATATATATATCTTAATATATATGTATATATATCTTAATATATATGTATATATATCTTAATATATATGTATATATTTATATATATATATGTGTGTGTGTGTGTGTGTGGAAATTTACTCTGTATTATAAAGGAAGTTTTTATAATATGTTTTAAATGCATAATTTTTAATATATGTTTTGTTATATTATATATATACGTGTATATGTATATATGTATGTACGCATAAAAGCGTATATATATATGTATATATATATATATAAATAAAGATGGTTATTTATGTTGAGATTGTGGAATAATTTAATAAAGTTGCAATGTTATAGTATAATTGAGTAAATTAGAATTAAATTGTGATTTAAGTTAAGTTGAATATTTTCGAGTAAATTTATTTATTTATTTCTTGGTGAAATTATTGTGTATTGAAATTTATTATATGGCGTTGTTTTACGTATTGTGTACTCTCGAGATTATTCGTTGAATCAATTGTGGTTTTCTCTTAATTGGAATTATGTCATGTGGGAAAACCCTTGAGTTAGTTTATCCTTCTATAGTAGTTTAAGTTACTTGTTAGGGACTTCCAAAGGTGGGGAAATTGATGTTATATATTGATCTTTTAAATTGCTATTTGTTCCTATTTTTGGATATAGTTGTGACTTGAGCTTACACATGGATTGTACCATTTCTATGGATATTGTTTCATATGATTTTGGCAAGATGGGTTTTGCCTCGCAGATGTTCCATTTGTGGTTCAGTGTTCTTGTTGGTACAATCCCTTGGTATTGGATTTTTATGTTTTGGGTTTCTACGAAGAGTGGCTCTACATGGGCATCGGCGCACAAAGGGGTTGTCAGGATAACCCACGTTAGAGTTAGAGTAACAAGTGATAACCTAATCAATTAATTAGGGGATGGATAGTTAAACATTAATAAGACAATTATGGATTCCTCGTTCGCCTATTAGGGATTTCATAGACTAAAGGTGGGCCGAAAAGGTCATGGTTGGCATGATCGTTGCCTCATCTTCACGAGAGGTTAACGATTCTGCATGAGTTACCCTATGGAGCGGCGCCTTGAGATAGGGAGTAAGGATAACCATAGATGGAGGCGGCACCTTGTGATAGGTTTTCTGGATAATCCATGTAAGGCCATGCGATGGCACTCTCCTCTAGCATTCCCTTTGTATTGTTTTATTGAAATCCTTTGGAAGTGGTCTATTGTTATGTTTTGGAGATTTATTGTTGTTATGAGATTTTTTTTTGTGTTCTCTTGCTTTTCGTATATGGATTTTAGTCTTGCCTTACTATTTGGATGTGCTTGGTTGGGGATCCTTCCTTATTTTCTCCTAGCACAGGGGTGGTCAGGTGGAATATGCTACGCACCCCGTTGGGTTCCCTTATGATGCAGTTGTACCATTCAGTGTAGAGTTTTGTTGATGCAGTTGATCCAGGATTCATATGTTACTAGATGTATATTTGTACTCCAAATGTATTTTATGTATTGATGTATCATTCCCATGTGCGTTGGGAAGACTTATAATGTAATTTTGTATATGTGTTCATTGTGATGTACTATCAGACTGATGTAATGTATTATCATACCATGTAAATCATTCTTGAACTACCATTTGTAAATACTGTTAATGTTATGTTGTATTTGTGGAAATATGTACTTAATATCTTCATGATTAATTTATTGTATTTGCATGTATGGTTTTATATGGATTGTCCTTATCATTTTGGTTATCGTTAATGAATGTTTTAAATGATGATATATGAATGAATGGATACGTAATTGGTAATTTAATGTTCATTTGTTAATTTTGTTATGGGATAGTTTGGTAATGTCACCTCATGTACCCCAAGGTACTTTGATGTGCAACTTGAAACATTAGTTATGTTGGAATATTTAAAGTGCATTTCTAATATTTTAAAAAAATATTATCGCATTTTTGGTTGTTCCTTTGGGGTTTTTGCAACGGGGCATTTACAACTTGGTATTAGAGCCAAGGTTGCTAACGTTGGGTTCTCTAGGTAGTTTGTGTCCGTTAGGCAGCCTTTGTGTTAACTCTTGATCTTACATAACCCTAATTGTTGTGCAGGATCATGCCTCGAGGTAGAGGTTGTGGTCAAGGAAGAGGTTGGGGTGGTGGTCGTGGAGCCAACCACAAAATTCCATCACCACCAAGTTCCCACAGTTCAGAGCATGAGGAATGACAGAGTCCTCAAAACAATCTGTCAGGTGGTGGTCAAAACCCAGAACAGCCTGGTTTAGATGGACAGTTGCAACACCTTCTGGGGGAGATTCTTGATCAGTTGGGACCTAGGCTGGAGGAGGAGCAATGAGTTGAGAGAGAAAGGGAAAGGTCATGGAGGCGGAGGGAAGTAACGGCAGATCAGGATGCAATGCTAGTTGGTCATATGAGAGACTTGATGAGAGCACACCCACCTACATTCAATGGTTCTGGAGGAGGTCTGGAAGCAGAAACATGGTTAATCGATTTGGATTGATGCTTCGTGATGCACCCCTATGGTAGCAATACCAAAGCTCAGTGCGTAGTCATGCATCTGTGAGGCTTCACATCCACTTGGTGGTGGCTAGAAGAGGAAAAGTTACATCTTGATATCAGTGTGGTCACATGGGATCTATTTTTGGACAGGTTCAGGGCTCGCTTCCTTTCAGATCATTGGAGGCAACGCAGGGCATATGAGTTTCATGACCTTAAGCAGATGTCAATTTCCATTGAACAATATGAGCGATGATTCTATGAATTGAAGCAATATACAAGAATTAGTCATGATGAGGGGATGCTAGTTCAACATTTCATTCGGGGCTTAAACTCCCGAATCAGTGGTAGAGTTAGAGTCTTCGAGCCAAAGACAATGGAGGTAGCGATTGAGAAGGCTCAGCTAGTAGAAGAAAATTTGGCAATGGCATTGGGAGGACACACAGGAGTTCAGATCGGCAGTGTTCCAGCATCAGGTTTTGGTTCTAAAGGTGGACAGCCTCAAGCTGTAGGGTCTTCCAGGAATTTTCAGGCACCCTCTAAGGGTGGTCCGCAGCAGCAGCAGCAGTCACAGCCCAAACAGAACAAATCACAGTCTCAGTAGGGAGACAGATCTCAGAATAGGAAGAACCGAAGCTGGCAGCGTAATAGACCAGATCATTTTGTATAGCTTGCACAAAGCACACAGTCGGCACCTTCACGAGGTAGTTTTTAGAAATTGAGTGCACTGTCTGGTGTTAGAGGATTTGAGCGAGGCACAAGTTATTTCTCATGTGGGTAGCAGGGACATATTGCTAGACGGTGTCCACAAAGGAGTATTGCAGGTTTTAGCCAGAAACCAGTTGTTTCTTAGCTGACAGTGGGTGATGCGGGTAGAGCACATCAGGTGTTTGCGGCAGTGGACAATCATCAAGCAGAATATTAGGGCACTGTGATCAAGACATCAAGTGTGTTGCATGACACTATTATTTCCATACTCTTTAATTTTGGTGCATCTAACTCTTTTATATCTCCTTCAGTAATAGAGCGATGTAGATTGGTGGCATCTAGGAAAGGCGTAAAATGGCAGGTTGAATTGGCCTCAAGGTCAAAGGTTGTAGTAGAGAAGCTTGTTCAGGGTTGTAGTCTAGTTATAGGGGCATTGACAACTAAGGTGGACCTATGGATCCTACCACTTGGCTCATATGATGTTGTCTTGGGAATCGATTATTTGTCATGCCATGATAAACTATCACCATAAAGCGGTGCAGTGTGTCGATGATTCTAGAAAGGAGGTGGAGATCATGGGTATTCTAAGGCCCATTTCATTGCGAATGATCTCTGCCATGCAACTAAAAAGGTTTTTCTGACAGGGTTGTCAACTTTTTGTAGTAGTAGTGAGTGATCTTGAGTCAAAGGATAGTCGAGGTGTGTCATTGGGTGATTACCCACTCCTTAAGGGGTTTTCTGATGTTTTTCTGAGCAAGTTACCAGGTATGCCACCAAAGCAGGATATAGATTTCAGGATTGATCTGGTACCTGGAGCTGAGCCTATATCTTAGGCTCCATACTGGATGACAACACAGGAGCTTCAAGAACTCCATCTGCAATTGGAGTTGTTGGCTAAGGGGCTTATCTACCCAAGTGTTTCCCCTTGGGGAGCACCCGTAATATTCGTAAAGAAGAAGGATGGTTCTCTACGTTTTTGTATTGATTACAGGTAGTTGAACAAAGTAATGGTGAAGAACCCATATCCCCTGCCAAAAATTGGTCTTTTTGATCAAATAAAAGGGGCAGAGGTATTTTCTAAGATTGATCTCAAATCAGGGTATCATCAGTTGCGAATTGCAGAACCAGATATTCATAAAACAATATTTTGCACTTGATACAGACATTACGAGTTCACTGTGATGCCATTTGGGTTGACAAATGCACCTTCAGTCTTCATGAGCTTAATGAATGGGGTGTTCCAAACGTATTTGGATAGATTCATCCTTGTGTTTCTTGATGATATTCTGATTTATTCAAAATCTATGGAGGAACATCTAAGACAGGTGTTGCAGTGCTTAAGGGACAACCAATTGTATGCCAACCTGGCAAAGTGTGAATTCTATAAGATTGAAGTTCAATATTTGGGCCATGTCATTTCAGGTGAGAGAATTTATGTTGATCTTGCAAAGATTCAGGCCATTGTGGATTGGCCCGTACCCATAAATGTCTCAAAAATTCACAGTTTCATGGGACTAGCAGGCTATTTTCTAGGATTACGCATCCCATTACCTCTCTCTAGAGGAAGGGGAAGAAATTTCTCTAGTCAAATCAATTTCAGTTAGCATTCCAGACTCTTAAGGAAAAGCTGACCAGTTCACCAATTTTGGCAGTACCAGATCCTACGGGGGAATTTGTAGTATGTACACATGCTTCCTTGGAAGGTTTAGGGGCCATTTTGATGCAAGAAGGGCGAGTGATTGTGTATGAATCCCGTAAACTTAAGGATCGTGAATTGAACTACCCCACACATGATCTTGAGTTATACGTTGTGGTTCATGCTCTGGTAAGATGGAGACATTTCCTTTTAGGACATCAGTTCGAGTTGCATACAGATCATCGTAGTCTACAATACATCTTCACGTAGCCAAACCTGAATGCAAGATAGAGAAGGTGGATGGAATTCTTGTGCGAATACAATTTTGAAGTAAAGTATATCCAGGGTAAAGAGAATGTGGTGGCAGATGCTTTGAGCCGATGTAGACATGAGATTTCTGCAATGGCTCTCAAGGTTGATTTGAGGAGTCAGATCCTCACCACTCTCTCCTCAGACAATTGGTATCAAGAAGTGAAATCTGAAATCGAGTCAGGCAAAACTCTGGAAGGAAAATTTGTTGGATACTCACTGGATTTTGATGGTGTCTTGCACTATGCGGGTCGAATGTATGTACCTCCTATAGAGGGTCTTTGCACCCTAATCTTGACTGAAGCCCATCAAGCACCTTATTCGGCACATCCTGGAGTTAAGAAAATGTATGCGGATCGTCGATTTTGTGGCTATATGTCTAGAATGTCAGAGAGTTAAGGATGAGCATCATCATCTGGCAGGTTTATTGCAGCCTCATCTTGTTCCAGAATGGAAGTGGGACATTATCTCTATGGATTTCATTGTCGGCTTGCCTATGTCTTCCAGGCCGTACGATGCTATCATGGTCACTGTGGACAAACTAACCAAGGTAGCCCATTTCTCTCCTATCTGATCTTCCTATACTGCTTTTTTAGTAGTCAAGGTGTTCATGGAAGACATTGTTTGATTGCATGGGATACCACGAAGAATCATTTCTAATAGAGATCTGGTATTCACATCTGCGCTATGGATGTCTTTGCAGCAGTCCTTAGGGACTCAATTGAACTTTAGTTCTTCCTACCATCTAGAGACAGATGGTTAGACTAGTAGATTCAATCAAGTGCTCGAGGATATGCTCCGCATGTATGTCATGGACCAACAATCACGTTGGGAAGATTATATGCACTTGGTCAAGTTTTCCTATAACAATGGTTACCATAGTTCGATCGGCATGGCTCCTTTTCAGGCTTTATACGGTCGTCCTTGTCGTACCCTTTTGAGCTAGGATCGGTTAGAGGTTAGGGTTCTCCTTGGACCCAAAATGCTTCTAGATATGGAACAACAGGTAGCTCACATTCGAAAGCATCTTGTAGCAGCTCAAGATAGGCAGAAGAAGTATGTTGATGCACATAGAGTTGATCGACAATTTGCAGTTGGTGATTAGGTGTTTCTTCGAGTACGTCTGCAGAAGAGCCCTATTCATTATGGAAAGGGTTCTAAGCTTGTGCACTACTTTGTAGGGCCGTTTGAGGTAGTAGAAAGAATTGGTCTTCTTTCCTACCACCTAGCCTTGCCACCCAGTCTGTCGCGGATTCATGATTTTTTCATGTTTCAGTCCTTAGACCATATTTTCTTGATGTTACTCACGTACTTGATTGGAATGCTCTACAAGTGGAGGGTGGGAAGCTAGCTCTCAATCCCATGGCCATGGCCATACTACAACATCGGAGACTCACCCTCAGGGGCAGAGATATTGAACAAGTGCAGGTTTAGTGGGACCCGAATGACGAGACTTCGGTGACATGGGAGGATGCATCCCATATTAGAGAGGCTTACCCATATTTATTTACTGGCTTCCAGGAGTAAGCCATGTTCTAGGGGGGAGGATGTAATACCCCTCATTTTGTTGATACTCTTTGGTACTCTTTGGTACTCTTATGTGTTGGTTTGGTACTTGGTTTGTGATGGTGATTAGTTCACCGACTTGGTTGTGTGTGGATTCATAGTTTGGTTGGTTTGCTGCACTTGACATTACTATGATGATTGATGATACATTATGTGGTGGTTATATTATTTGGTTATGCTATGGTTTTCCTTAATAATATATGTGGTGATCTTGTGATTCTATGTTGCTATGGTTTTTGATGTGTTTGCTAGTGAGTCTTGGTGAAAGGACAGAGTAGCATCACTCGCTTGCGAGCGCCCTGCTACCCCGTGATTACCTTTCACGGTGTGTCTGCAATGGAGATTTACATGCTACTTGATGTTTGTTTGTATGCAGGAATTGTAGGAACAAAGTCTTGATTCCACCTGCTTCGGCAGGATAGGGCAAGCATTAAATTAACTCAACGGGTATGATGTTGAAAAAGGGAGTTGATAAGGAAGTGTCCCCATCCCAAGTCTATCACCTCGTTATGAGTCTTTTAGTGTCATGGTCTTGACCTTGTCTTTGTCTCAGTAATGTTGTTGTTTATTTATTTATTTGTGGATAGTTGTTATTTAATTTATCCTTATTTTATATGGGATTAATTAATGTTATCTTGTAGCTATGATTAATTGTATGTAATTTTAATTTAGTTAAATGTTGGATTTAAAATATTGTAAATTAAAAGATATTTAACTAATTAAAAAGGATAGAGTAATTAATTTAAATAAATAATGTTTGTGATAATTGTAATTGTCTTTTTCAAAATATTAATATTAGAAAATTTAAGGATAATATCATGTGAGGATGATGTGAAATTAATGAATTTTTAATTAAAATTTGTGAGATAGGTGTGAGCTTTTAAAGCAATAAAAAGAACCAATGCATGAGTTGGATTTTTGAGAAGAAAAAAAAAAGAAGAGCTTTATTTATTTTTCTTTATTTTATTGTGAGAGAAAGAAGTTTTTCTACACACACACAAAGGAATGGTTTTTGGTTTTTTCTGGAAAAAGAAGTAACAAAGGTTGAAGAAAATATAAAGAAAATATAAGTGTGTGTTTCTCTGTTAAAATTGTTCTGGGAAGAAAAAGAAAACAATATTAATCTAGAAATTAGCTGAAAGAAGAGATTGGGGAAGAAACTATGGAGGGATTCTATTTTCGAAAAAGGAAGAAGGTTGTTGTGTTTGGATTCGTCATCAAACGAAGGACTCCAGGTTCTTTTTCGATTAATTTATTCTTTTGTTTTGATAATTTTGTAAGGGAAAACAAAAATCATGTCTGCCATTCTTTAAATTGAGATCTATGTTTTGAAAATGGGTTTTGTTGTTAAAAAAAATTGCTTGTGTTAAACCTTTAAATCTTCTGTAGAAATCTATTGTGAAATCTTCTGAATTTTCTTCAATAAATCTAGTTTTGAGATTTTTGATTTGAAAAGAAAATCGATTTGTTGTGGAAATTAAAATTGTATACCCTATTTATTTATTTTGTGTTAGAAAAAAACTGGACTGTGGATTCATTGTATTTGTATTATTTATTTTGTGTTTAATGGGCAAATATATATACATATATATATATTTAAATTTTATACTCTATTTTTTGAAAAGAAATATAAAATAATAAATAGATATACACGGTTTTGGATTCTATGTCTGCATTTTTGAAAGAATAAAATCTATATACATAAAATGTTTATTTACTATTCGGTTTCCGTGTTGAAGAAATGAAATATAAAATAAATATGTTTGTGTTTTGGGGTTTGTGTTCAAATAAAATATATTAAAAATATATATATATGAAATAAAGTATATATTTTAGGGGTGGAGGTGGTCCGGCCGTACCATTCCATACCCTGTGGTGGCAATGCACCCGCGGCCTCCACAAGAGGTACGTAGTACCTGTAATGAGAGTTCTTTTTAATTCATTTTATTTTATTTGTTTTTTTTATATGAAATATATATTATATTAATATATATTTATATATATATATATATATATATTTATATATATATATATATATATATCTTATATATATATATATATATCTTAATATATATTTATATATATCTTAATATATATGTATATATTTATATATATATATGTGTGTGTGTGTGTGTGTGGAAATTTACTCTGTATTATAAAGGCAATTTTTATAATATGTTTTAAATGCATAATTTTTAATATATGTTTTGTTATATTATATATATACGTGTATATGTATATATGTATGTACGCATAAAAGCGTATATATATATATGTATATATATATAAATAAAGATGGTTATTTATGTTGAGATTGTGGAATAATTTAATAAAGTTGCAATGTTATAGTATAATTGAGTAAATTAGAATTAAACTGTGATTTAAGTTAAGTTGAATATTTTCGAGTAAATTTATTTATTTATTTCTTGGTGAAATTATTGTGTATTGAAATGTATTATATGGCGTTGTTTTACTTATTGTGTACTCTCGAGATTATTCGTTGAATCAATTGTGGTTTTCTCTTAATTGGAATTATGTCATGTGGGAAAGCCCTTGAGTTAGTTTATCCTTCTATAGTAGTTTAAGTTACTTGTTAGGGACTTCCAGAGGTGGGGAAATTGATGTTATATATTGATCTTTTAAATTGATATTTGTCCTTATTTTTGGATATAGTTGTGACTTGAGCTTACACATGGTTTGTACTATTTTTATGGATATTATTTCATATGATTTTGGTGAGATGGGTTTTGCCTCGCGGATGTTCCATTTCTGGTTCAATGTTCTTGTCGGTACAATCCCTTGGTATTGGATTTTTATGTTTTGGGTTTCTAGGAAGAGTGGCTCTATGTGGGTGTCGGCACACAAAGGGGTTGTCAAGATAACCCACGTTAGAGTTAGAGTAACAAGTGATAACCTAACCAATTAATTAGGGGGTGGGTAGTTAAACATTAATAAGATAATTATGGATGCCTCGTCCGCCTACTAGGGCTTTCGTAGACTAAAGGTGGGCCGAGAAGGCCGTGGTTGGCATGATCATTGCTTCGTCTTCACGAGAGGTTAATGGTTCCATATGAGTTACCCTATGGAGCGGCGCCTTGAGATAGGCAGTCAAGATAACCATAGATGAAGGCGGCACCTGTGATAGGTTGTCTGGATAATCCATGTAAGGCCATGCAATGACACTCTCCTCTAGCATTCCCTTTGTGTTGTTTTATTGAAATCCTTTGGAAGTGGTCTATTGTTATGTTTTGGAGATATATTGTCATTATGAGATATTTTTGTGTTCTCTTGCTTTTCATGTCTAGAGTTTAGTCTTTCCTTACTGTTTGGATGTGCTTGGTTGGGGATCCTTCCTTATTTTCTCCTAGCATGGGGGCAGTCGGGTGGAACGTGCTACACACCCTGTTAGGTTCCCTTATGATGCAGTTGTACCATTCAGTGCAAAGTTTTGTTGATGCAGTTGATCCAGGATTCATATGTTACTAGATGTATATTTGTACTCCAGATGTTTTTTATGTATTGATGTATCATTCCCATGTGTGTTGGGAAGACTTATAATGTAATTTTGTATATGTGTTCATTGTAATGTACTATCAGACTAATGTAATGTATTATCGTACCATGTAAATCATTCTTGAACTACCATTTGTAAATACTGTTAATTTTATGTTGTATCTGTGGAAATATGTACTTAATATCTTCATGATTAATTTACTATATTTGCATGTATGGTTTTATATGGATTATCCTTATCATTTTGGTTATCGTTAATGAATGTTTTAAATGATGATATGTGAATGAATAGATACGTAATTGGTAATTTAATGTTCATCTGTTAACTTTGTTATGGGATAGTTTGGCAATGTCACCTCGTGTACCCCAAGGGACTTTGATGGGCAACTTGAAACATTAGTTATGTTGGAATATTTAAAGTGCATTTCTTATGTTTTAAAAAAAAATTGTTGCATTTTTTGTTTATCCTTTAGGGTTTGTGTGACGGGGCGTTACACTATACGGGTATTTTTATATATCAATCAGGGAATTGAGTACATATATATGTGTGCATATGTATCTGTCTATCTTCCAAGGCACTAAATACAATTTTCCTCTTTCTGTGTGATATTTACAAGAAAACAAGTGTTATTCTAATACCTGTTATATAATTCCTCTATTTGTTTTCAATATCTACTACGAAATAATGTAGCTTGAATCTTATATCAATATGTTTCATGATATCATTTTTCCCTCATATTTTTCAAGCTTTACAGATACTGCAAGATTAAATGTTGTCTTGTTAAGAAATAGCAACTTCAAACAAATACCCTATCAGCCAAATATATAAAGTTCAACAGATAAGAGACAATGCAACTATTGCTATCTTTTGTAGTTAAAGTTGCAAGTGCATTTAGTCAACTATTACATACATTACTTGTCTTGTGTGAATATGTATCGATTATTATAGAGAAATAGGGAAATTGTTACAAAACCAGTACTAAAATATATACACATGCCTTTATGCACATCCTATCGCTACATGAAGGGGGCGGGAAAAGTAAATGCAAAATTGAATGTTGGCCTATGGAAAAGTATACTTTGATGAAGTTGTATTGTCAAGAGAGCCATTGTGGTGTTGGTTTGATAGTAGGCTATTATTAAATACACACACACACACACACACATATATATACAAGTATACATATATAGAAACATATATATACATATACATATATAGACATACATAAATATAGTTATACATATATACATACATATATATACATATATATGCATATATACATATATATATGCATATATACATATATATATGCATATATACATATATATATATATGCATATATATATATACATTCCCACATGCCAACATTCAATATTGCATGTACATTGTCTTCCGCTACCGTGGAACAACAGGATGAATTGGTGCTCGTGCCAAGAAACACTTACCATTCACCCTCACCATATAAAGGACACCATTTTTGAACAACACCAACCCATGTAATTTCCAAGCTCCACGTTGTGGCTCAAAAAACATGGTGAGCATATGTATGCAAAGGCTACTCGCTACTAAAAACCTAATGACATATATATGCATTAGGTTAGTAAGAAAGCATAAAAATATTGGAGATACAATTATTTTGGTGGCTGGTAGGCCCTATTCTTTGCAATTCATCAGCCTCCACTCTGTTATAGGGTAGATTGGAGGGTTCTAAAGCTATCGTTTTGCACAATCAATACATCATTTTACTTGGGTGTTTTCTATAAATGGTTAATTTACTATTTATCTTCAAACTATTTCCTCTTGAGTCTACAGGTTTTTCCCATGGATGTCTGCCTATATGTTTTGAAGTTTCCAACAGTATTTTCGTCAGATGATCCATGAATAGGATTTTTTTATGTTTAACCTCAAAGACAGAAACATATAAGAAGAAGATATTAACAATAAATTAATCATCTATGCAAAACACCCATGTGTAGAAAAGAGTATAACCCGACAAACTTGATTGTAAATTTGAGCTGCATCACTTGACAGTAAATATTATAGAGAAATAGAGAAATTCTAAAAGAGGTATTAGAATAACACTAATGTAGGTTGGAGTCTCAATTAAGTGGAGTCACCCTACCAATAAGCATCTCTTCAACCTCTATTAACTTTTTGAGTAACAATCATCCTGGGCTTGGGTCCATTCCATTTGCGGAGTTGAACCAATGGGAACCTTTTTTAGAATAAGACCTTACACATATGGCTTCCCACCGTAACATTTAATGTTGGAAGCTCTATTTACTATGGGTTTAGGGAAATTGTAGTTAAATCTTCTTCCTTCTGTGAAAAAAATATGGTTGGGGTGAGTAATTTTTGTGGCCCTTGTTTATTGTTTGTAGTTATCGCTATGCATTTTTGGCTTCATACCAATTGCTATAGGGGCAACTGTACTTAAATCTTCTTAATCTTATGAAAAAAATTGAGTTGCATTGCCTCACAATAAATATTATAGAGAAATAGAGAAATTCTAAAAGAGGTATTAGAATAAGACTAATGTAGCTTGGAGTCTCAATTAAGTGTAAATATATATTGGAAAGATAGGAGGAAATAACATGCATATTTGCAAAACAAAAGTGGTAGATAGGAGCTATGCATACCTTGTAGCTACAAGTAGAGGTAGTCTAAACAAAAAGAAAGAAGGCCTACTCTCTAGGATCAACTGTACTTAAATCTTGTTTCGGTCACCAAAAAATATGGTCAGGGCTAGTAATTTTAGTGTGCCCCATTTATTGTTTTAGTTTTATATGTGCATCTTTGTTGTTAGATGCATTAACATGGGAGCAATTGGAGATTAACATAGGAGTGATTGCATATATATATATATATATATATATATATGCAGAGTGTTTTTTATTTGTTTGAAGTTTTCATTGGGGTTTTCGTCAGCCAATCCAAAACAGCCCTCCAAATACCAGCCCTATTAAAGGTTTAAACATTCATAAAAATATTTGGACAATGAAAGAGCATCTAAGACATATCACAGATATGCAACATTATACATACATACATACATATATATATACATATACACATATATACATATATACACATATGTATATATATATATAAAATTTCATAGTGTCAAAAACTATACTAGATGATTAAGTTGCATGCTTGAAATAGCCATTATGGTGTTGGTATCATAGAATTTTGTACAGGCTATTTGTTTGAATTTTCCAACAGGACTTTCATCAAGGCAACCATGAATAGGATTTGTTGTCTAATAGCTCTTTTACAATTTGTGTTTTTTAGAAAAATAGAGAACACTTGTCCAAGGCTTTTACTAAGACCTTAGAGCTTACCTATTGAACAAAGGATCTTCCTAAATGTTCCTCATTGGTGAACAGACACTAATAACCAAAACCATAAACCAATGACAAACTAATTACCAACCCTAAGCATATTTTTCCTTGGAAGAAAGGAAATTTAACTGCAATTCGTCCATCCATATAGAACAACAATATCTTTCAAATCTCCACAATGGGTATAACGCCAAAGATACAAATATTTGACAAGAAGACATAGATAATAAATCAACCATCTATGTAAACCACTCATATAAAACAACATACAGTATACATACATACACACATACATAAATACATACATACATACATACATATATATATATATATATGTGTGTGTGTGTGTGTGTGTGTATTTATAAATATATATATATATATATATAACTCTGGCACGCTAGCATTCAATATTGCATTTACTTCGTTTGCGGCCATCATGCAATAGGGAACATTGGGCCTCACAGAAACATATGCTTGCCCTAAGCATATTTTCTTAGGGAAGAAAGGACATTTAACATGAATACCTCCATCCATACATAACAACAATATCTTTCAAATCTCCACAATGGGTATAACGGAAAATATACAAACATTTGATGAGAAGACATAGACAATAAATCAACCATCTATGCAACCTTCTCATGTAAAATGACGTACAGTATACATATATATACATACATGTGAACATATCTATATATATATATATATACATGTATACATCTATCTATATATATACATATCTATACATTTATATATATATGCATGTATACATATATATTCATGCATACGTATACTGGATGGCAAGTGTTAACCCATGCGAAGGTTAAGGTATGTTGTTGTTGTGCTTTTTTTCATTCCTGATTTATTGGTTGTAGCTATCTCTATGCACCTTTGGCATTATTCCTGTCACTGTGGGTGCAATTGTAGGTAAATCTAGGTTGTTCCGTTTAAAAATATGGACACGGTTGGTCATTTTATTACCCAATTGTAGATTAAGATAGGAGTAATTGTATATATATGGATATGTAGAGGGTTTGTTATCTGTTTGAAATTTCCAGCGGGGTTTCCATCAAATAGGTCTACCATGTATTAGTATTCATATCTACCTTATGATAATTAAATCATAATCAATCAATTGATTCATGAGCTAGACAAAAATATCAAATATAAATGTGCATCTAGGCCTAACAACTATTACAGTATAATACATATAAAATTATATGATAGCTTACATTTTTAACAAAAATGGTTATTAGTAACAAAACTAATTATTTAAAAATTTATGGAAGGGAGGTGGATGGTAACTGTTTCCGTGTACGAGTGTTTACAGATTCTAGCATTGTTGTACAATGGGGGACGAATCAAACAAATACAATATTAAATGTTGGCGGTTGTGAAAGTATACTTTGATTAAGTTGTGTTTTCAAAATAGCCATTGGGTTTTAGAACTGTGGCACTACGCAATCTATGGTCGTTTTGCTTGGGTGTTTTGTATAAATGGATTATTTATTGATTATGTTAAAACTCTTTTTCTCTAGAATTTGTAAGTCATTTTCCATGGATTTTTGTCGTTATGGTCTTATATGGATGGGGAAATTGCAAATATATAGATATACAAATATATAAATATGCAGAGTGTTTGTTATCTATTTAAAGTTTTCAATGGGAATTCCGTCATCTAAGTCATAAACAAGATTTGTTTACGTTTAACCTCAAAGATAGAAACATATAGCAAGTAGATATTAATATATACATATATATACACAAATATGTACATATATTTCTATATATACATGTATACATCCATATATATATATATATATAAATATATTTATATACATCTATATATATATACATATATAAATATATATATATAACTATTTATACATCTGTATATATATGTATATATGCATAAAAACATGTATGTATATTTTACTAATAGTTATGTTATGATTTCTCTATAATACTCAATACCAGATGAAGCAACTGTTGTTATAGAATGACTCTATTTTTTCACAGACTGAAAAGAACGTGGCCACCATATTAATTTTCCTATCATTGTTACTTTTGAATATTTCAAATCAGTTGCATGATTATATGATATGTTTACACACATTACAATTTCAAACACAACTGAACAATTCATTTCCATAAATGCATATGTATATCTACCTATAATGCAGTCATACAAAGTAAATGCAATATTGAATGTATATGTTACTAATAGTTGTGTTACAGTTTCCCTATTTCTCTATAATACTAAATGCCAAATAATGCAGCTCCTTTTATATAATTACTCTATTTGTATGCAAATACAAGAATAAATTATGTTGTTGTTCAAAATGTACACGATCCTCTTTGCAAGAATTTGAACTTAAATCAATCAGAAAGATACCAAGCAACTAACTGTACAAAATGTGTATAACACCAAAGATGCATAGAGTATATATACGTGTCTATATATATATACAAATATATATGTATATATATACACTTACATATAGATATACATACATATACGTATACGTATACATATACATATACATATACATATACATACAGTTTTCATCCTCTCTTTTTTTTGCAGTTATCTTCATGCATCTTTTCCATTACACCCATTGCCATAGAAACTATTGCAGTTAAATATTTTTTCTTTTAGCTAAAAAAACAACAATGTCAAATGTAACTACCAAGATGCACATCCCCATGGAAAAAAACCAGTGACATCCCCACTAGCCAAGCCACCCTGGGCACTGACAAGTCCAATTCACAGCTGACCTAACGAATATCCCAGCAACAACTTCAAACAAAATAGCCTATGGGCTAACAAATGTTTATACATCTGTTTATATATGTATATATGGATAAACACATGTATGTATCTTTTACTACTAGTTTTGTTACAATTTCCTTGTTTCTCTATATAACTGAATGCCAAATAATGCAGCTCCTCTTATACAATTACAACTATTTGTTAGTAGACTACAAAGAAGATTCCCACTATATTCAAATTGCAAGCATTAGAGCTCAATGAACGCACAAATGTATATATGAAAACACAAGAATTAATTTCATTGCCCAATAACCACAATCAAAAGCATGGGAGCACGATAAGCACAATCAAAAAACAAAACCCGAGGAAAATTACTAATGTTAACCATATTTTTTCATCAAGCTAAGAAGATTTAACTCCAATGAATCCATCCATATAGATTGATAATGTCTTTGAAGTCTCCAAAAGTGGGTATAACCACAAAGGTATAAACTACTAACCCTAACCTAATTTATTGGGTGAGAGGAAAAAGATTTAACTGCAATAAACCATGCATGGAGAATGATTATCTCTTTGAAGTCTCTAAAATGGGTATAACGACAAAGATTCAAACAAATAACAATGAATAATAAGTAGAGACTGAAACACATGAACAACAATTTAATCTTTCACTCAAAATTACCATGTAAAACCACTTACAAATTTTGGCGCACAACAGCCTCAAAACCCTCCAAAATGCTATAAAATGGAGTGGAAGGCGACGGTTTTTACAGTCATCTACTACCAAACCAACACCACAATGGCTATTTCCACAATGCAACTTAATCAATATACTTTCTCACACAGTTCGCACTGCATCAGTGTTAAAACCCTCCAACCTGGTATCAAAAGGAACAATAAGCACACAACGAAAAACATTAAGAATAAATAATCTGCTATCAAACGAACACCACAATGGCTCTTTCGACAAAGCAAGTTAATCAATATACTTTCTTGCACATTTCACACCACATCAGTGTTAAAACCCTCCAAGCTGCTATCAAAAGAAACAATAAATAGAGAACGAAACACATGAACAATAAATTACTCATTTCTACAAAAAACCCATCGAAAACAACTTACAAGTTCCACGGCACAATAGTTTTATAACCCTCCAACCTGCTAAAAATCAGAGCCGAAGGCGATAATTATAACAATATTCTTGTGTGTATCCCACACCACAATATCTCTCATGACAATATAGCTTAATGAAAGTGTGCTTTCCCACATAGCAACATTCAATATAGCATTTCCTTCACCCTACGCCTCCATGCACGAACGAGAAGATGCATTGGCACTCGCGGCAACAAACACTTACCATTCACCTTCCCCATAATTACTACACCATTCTCGATGGCCACCAACCCGCATAATTTCCAACACCCACGATGCCACCAAAAAAAAACGGTACCCTCCCCACCTGCTGACAAAACCCCGGCACCGGAAAATCCAATTCGTGGATGGGCTAACGAAAATCCCGACGAAAACTTCAAACAAAATAGCCTTTCTTATTGGGCAAGATAAAAAATATTTCATTGTAATAGAACCAAAACAATAAGCATAGAATGAAAGACATGAACAATAAATAATGTCCTATCAAACCAACACCACAATGGCTCTTTCGAAAATGCAACTTAATCAATATACTTTCTCACACATTTCGCAGCGCATCAGTGTTAAAACCCTCCAACCTCCTATCAAAAGCAACAATAAACAAACAATGAAAGACATGAACAATTAAGTACTGGTTTCTGCAAAATACCCATTGAAAACAACTTACAGATTTCATGCCACAACAGTTTTACAACCCTCCAGCCTACTAAAAAATGGATCTGAGGCCGACGATTTTAATATTAGTCTGGTATCAAACCCACACCACAATGGCTCTTTCAACAATACAATTTAATCAAAGTATGCTTTCCCACATGGAAACATTCAATATTGCATTTACTTCATCCTCCACCCTCATACACTAACAGGAAGATGCATTGGTGCTTGCGCCAACAAACACTTACCATTCATCTTCCCTATTATGACAACACCATTCTCCACCACCACCAACCCACATAATTACGAACGCCCACGTCGCCCAAAAAAAAATAGTTCCCTCTCCACCAGACAGCAACCCCCCAGTGCTGGAAAAACCAATTCACGATTGGGCTGACAAAAATCCCGATGGAAACTTCAAACAAAATAGCCTATCAGCGAATAAATGGTTGTATAAAGTACTAAAATTATTATCTCAATTTAAATTTTTTATAATGAAATTCAAATGATTGTATTTTTATTTATATGAAAATAATTTGTTAAAATTATTCTTAAATATTAATTTTTTAACTATGGGACTTTCTTTATTAAATAGTTTCTTCAATTTTTGTTTTGCTTAATAAATCTTTCTAACTCAAAAATAAAGATATTATTAATTAAATTTAATCTTGTGAGTGTTGAGATCTATAGAGTACCAACACTATTATATGATAACATTACCAATTGTTGGAACACTCAATTTTGTTGACTTTTTCACACTCATGTATTGCCCACTCTCCTACTCAACCGCTTTTTTGAATTCCAATTCTAAACAACTCTCTAACAACTCCCTTGACTCCCACTCTCCTACATTGCAACCTGTCTTGCCAGAGTACAAATTGGTTGTAGATTTTTCTCAACCTGCAGTTGTGGATTTAGTTGTACCTCCTACTACAAGTTTAGATGTGGCTCTCCTATGATTCCCTTTAGGGGTGTTAAGCTTTTTGTTGATGTTGTGAGATCAAATGTTGCGGGGGTGAGATTTGTGTGGCTACTGAAGTGTGCCTCTACTGCTTCTATTATCTCCTTTTGGAAGGAATTTTTTGAAAGCATTGATCATTTCTACAAAATAAGATTAATCTACAATTTTTTTTGTCTATGGCCTTCTCTCTTGGATCTGAATATCTAGATAACGAAGCACTGGAAACCCTTGGTGGGAGGTAGGATTGAGATTTATCCTTTTTCTAGAGGTTTTTTTGTTGTTGGATTTTCTTCTTCTGAGGTTAGGCAAGCTATTTTGGATCAAGGTTTGTGGTTTTTGGATTCTCATCCCCTATCTTTGAGGCCATGGGTTCCCTCCTTCTATCCCCTGAAGGAACTCATTGATATTATGCCTATTTGGGTGAGATTTCCTTATCTCCCCTTACAGTTTTGGGGATCCTCTGCTCTTCAGAGTATAGTTAATGCTCTTGGTAGATTTTTTTAAATTAGATGAGGCCTCCTTGAATTACATGCACACCTCCTATGCTCAATTTTTTGTGGAGGTTGATCTATCTCAGCACTACCTAGAGAGGTTGTGCTCCAAGTGAAAGAATGATCTTGGTCTCAACTCATGGACTACAAAGGCATCCTATTTCGCTATAGGCATTATTTTCCACTAGAAACTTGGCTAGTGACTTCTCTCATAGCTCTCATCCTACTTCTTCTACTTGATAGAAAAATTCACTCAAGGACCATCTAACTATGTAGCCGGATGATTCCTCTTCTTCTAATAGTGAGGATTCTAAGCCTCTTTCTCCTTTTACTTAAAAGAAAGTAACTATTATTGATAATCTTACCAATCCTGTGGATACTGCTACTCATATTTTAGACAAAGTTATTCCTATTGTTATGCATGTTGCCTCCCCTCAGGCATGTGTTGCTCCTATTCTAGATAATGCAATCTCTTCTACGATTTTAGCTACTCCTATTTTGAGTTTGATTATTTCACATATTGTTTCTACTGCTCCACCTATTTTCTTTTCTAAAGGGGCTTCTCCTCCTTTTCAAAAATATTCAAACCTTATTTCTACTTCTTCTTGGACTAAGGTACAACACAAGAAGAGGTGAAATCCTAAGATGAACCCTATCTTGATTGATATGCCTTTGGAGGGAAAAGAGTTGGGTTCAAGCTCGGGTGCTTGAACAATCCTATTGGTGGCCTATAAGCTAGATTTCATTTTTTCCTATTGGCTTCTTTATTATTGTTGGGCTATTGTCTTGTTTGCATCTTTGTGGCTAACATGTAGGCTTGTTTTGTTGGCTAGAAAGCATATTTTTTCTTTGTTTTTTTTATTTGGTTTGTTTTGTTGGTTGTGAAGTCTATTTCATGTTTTTGTATGGGTCAGGGCCCTTTAACCCTTCTTTCTTAATCAAAAACATTGCCAATTATTGTTGACTAATAAATCATACAAGAATTATAATTATAATAAATTTTTAGATGGAGGGATCTAAGTATTAAATGTTGCACTACACCTTATATTTGACAAGATTTGATCAATAATTTAATAAACAATAGTGTGTTTATGCTAATCTAGCTCAAGGAAATGACAATCTAAAAAGTAATAGATGAAAATTTTAGAGAGAAAATAAAATGATTAAGACTTTAAATTATGGCATATATGTAAGAAAAGTACGTGTTTCTTCTCATTCACCTCCCACTATTAAGTAAACTATGAAAAAATAAAGGTGTTTAATAGTTTCATGAATAATATTTAATACCCAAAAGTAGTAGACCTTAAACTTAATATCTTAATAGAAATTTATATTTTATATTAAAATTTTAAAATTAGCAAAAAGAAAATATTATCTTAAACTGTCAAGGCATGTAATTGGTGTGGTAGTAAAAGCACTAGTATATATTTAATACAATATTATTCTTAGAGTATATTTTTTAAGAACTAGAAAACATGAAATTTTATTTCTAAAATATTATAATTAATATTTTATTTCAATCTTTTGTTTGAAAGTTGGAGAATGATGCAGGAGCAGGGTGTAATGGCAATCCTGTATCACCTAAAAAATGATGAATTTAATTTGTTTTTTTTCTTTCTTTTTTTCTTTTGGTTGCATTTTGGTAGAGTGTGTACGCAAAGAATTGGAAGAAATTCATGTTTTAAATTTGTGAAATTTAAAACCTCTAGGTGCATGGGACCAACTTAATTATTTTCTTGTTGTCTTCAATAGCTTATATATTTCATTTTCCAATGCATAATTAGAGATGAAGTATTGACTTAATTAAAAATCAAAATAAATATTAAATTTGGCTTCAATTTTTGCACATAGGCTGGGGGTAGTACTTTGGCTAGCTACGTGGGAAGTTAAGCAATAAATTATATTATTTTTAGTGATTATTTCCTCAAGAAAAAGGGTTGATTCACCTTATTGTTGTAAGAAAATGTTTGGTGTGAATTCCCAATATACAATATGCTTTGGTTGGGCATGGAAATCTACTTAATAAAATCAATTCAAAGATTTTTCTTTGGAGTTTGCTACAAGGAGGTGAAAATATATGTTGGTGTGGAGTTTTCCTGATGTTTAAAATGTTTAAATGCATTTTTTCCATTGATTTACATTGGTTGGAGGGGGCGTGAAATTTTTAATGGTTGGTGAGCAATAATAAATGCATTTTATTATTCACAAAATGCAATTCCTTGGTGGTGGCGATTAGTCTTAGGAAGCTTTTCATTGTTGAGCAACTAACTCATATAAAAAAGGAAATTTATTGCCTATAATGAGGTTGGCCAATTTTGGGGAAAGGATTGTTTTTGCTATTGTAAATTTTTTTATTGAGTAAAATATAGAGGGTGTATGAATGGGAGGAATATAACAATATAATATGTCAATGTATTGTAGTGTTGGATGACTACATAATTGTGATGATCTATTAAATAAGTTGACAATAAATTTGAAAAATGAATATGATAAATCTCAATCTACCTATAGACTTGATTTATAAAATGAAATTGTTGTTTTGAAATTTCATGAGGTTTCCACTGAATGAGAATTTGAATATGTAATTTGAATTTTAAAAATTGAAAGGTGTTGAGTTGATTTATTATTGGTGGAATTGGTAGTTTGATAAGACCCCCATTTCTTGCCTACACCAATTGGTATTAGAGATGGTATTGTGTCATGTTGGGAGAAGAACCCTGAGGAAATTGTAGTGGAGCCCTATGTGAGAGGATAGCGAGATCCACAATTGCAGAGGGTTATGAACATTGCAAAAAGAGGGAGTAGGTGAAGAGTACCACGTAATAAAGATCATGAGGTCTTTAGAGAAATGATAAGAGGCCTCGAAGCTTGAATAGGAGCATGGTTGGAAATAATAGAATTGATGTAGCAATGAGGAATCCTGGTGGTGGTGGATGTTAGCAAAGATGAAGCTAAATAAGAGGCACCAAAAATTGAAATAGAAGAGCATAGAGATGAGGCAGAAGGTATATTTTTGAAAGAAATGGCTAGGCTTTGTGCAAGCCTAGGTTGAACCCCCCATTTTAGATGGAACTTGAATTTGAAAGAGTAGCTAGACTAGATAGCAGAAATGGGAAAATATTTTGATGTGGATTCAATTAAGGATCTAAAGTGGGTGAAATATGATGGCACAAACTTGGAAGGACACACTTCCATGTGGTGCCTAAGAATGTATAGCTAGAGGTACGATGAAGAGGTAAAGAGAAAATTAAAACATGGGAGAGGATGGTGACAAAATTGAAAGAAATGTTTTTGCATGTAGACTACAAAATTGATTTTTTTAAGAAGAAACAAAATTTGAAGCAAAGGGAGAAGAATGTATGGGAGTACATCAAGGATTTTTATCGGTTAAGTATTTTTTTTAGACATGTGGAAGATGATGTAGAGAAGGTATCAAGATATATAAATGGTCTTCATAATTTAATACAATATGAAATGTGTATGATTCGGATGAATAGTGTAGAAGAGGCATATCAATATGTCTTAAAGGTGGAAGAGAAACTTGTAAGAAAACAACAATAAAATTCTCATGGTAGGGGAAAAATTTTGAGAGGAAGAGGAAAAAATAGCAGTGGTAGAGGTTAGCAAGGTAAACATGATGAAGCAAGTACATCTCATACGGGTGTGCAAGATAATAAAGGAAGAGGAGAATATTCTAGGGGAAGAAGTGATTATTTTTGTGGTAGAGTATCTTTTAGAAGAGGTAGAGGAAGAGGGTTTGGAGGTACATGCTACCAATGTGGAGAAGCAAGGAATAGAGCATTTGAATGCCCACAAATACAAAAATAATAATGGCAAAGTGAAGGAAGAAAAAATTCATCTTTCACAAGCTAAAAGTGAATATTTGGCTGCACCAATCCATGGAGAAGGGCCTAAAGATGGAGAGACTCTCATGCTATGAATAACTTTGATAAATCTTGAGAAGGAGAAGTTGGAGCCCATGCAAAGAAGAAATTTATTTAGAACAAGATGCAAAGTAGATGGAAAGTGTTACAATGTTATAGTGGACAGTGGTAGCATAGATAATATTGTATCTGAAGATATGGTGGAAAAATTAAATTTGAAAAGATTGAAACACCCCAACCCATATCATGTTTCATGGTTGAAAAAAGATCATAGTTTGACAGTACATGAGCAATATCTTGTGAGTTTTCAAATTGGAAACTACATGGATGAAATAATGTGTGATGTGATACCAATGGATGCATGTCATCTTCATTTGGGGAGATCGTGGAAACTTGAGCATAGAGTTGTTCATGATGGGTGGAAAAACACATATTGAATTAAGAAATATAACAAAGAATATACATTGACACCAATTCAAGAAAGGGAAGAAGAATTGGAGGGAAGCTCCAAGGTTTTTTTGTTTCCAACAAACAATTTTTGAAACACTTGAAGGAAGGAGGACAATTTTTTGCTATTGTTCCAAAAATTACAATAGTTGAGGAAGCAAAAGAAAATGAGAAAATACCAATGGAAATTTAGAAAATTTCGGAATAATATGGAGACATGATGATGAAGGAACTACCCAATGTATTTCCACCATTGAAGAGAATAAGCCATTGTATGGATTTGATTCCTGGTGCAAGCTTTCCAAACAAAGCACCATATCGAAGGACACCTATGAAGAATATAAAAATAAAAAGGCAAGTGTGAGAATTGAAGTATAAGGGGGTGATTAGATAAAATTTAATTCCATGTGTTGTTCCAATGGTATTGACACCAAAGAAGGATGGTGAATGGAATATGTGTACATATTCAAGAGCCATAAAAATGTTGATCATGCCTCTAGGAGGAAACTTCAAGTTTTGATCTAAAAATGTTAATCTTATGTTGTCATAAGGCCTAAAGGGCCATATTAAACTTGTTTTGGGTCTTAGATAGGCATTTTTTGGTTCATTGAGCACTAAATGTAAAAGTTTCAAAAGTTGACAAATTGTTGTCATGTCAAAAATGCAAAAATGCAACATTTTGTAAAAAGGGGGAAGATGAAGAGATAGGTAGTTGTAGAGTTAGTTCTAGAAATTGGGTTTGATTATTTAAAGTTTTTTTAGGCCTCACAAACTTTGAGGCTGGATGAGGAATGATGTATGATCAAGAAACTCAATGAAAATTTTTGTTTTTTGTTAATTTGCAGTATATTCTTTGATTGTAGGCCATTGTATAGTTATATTTTGTGCTCAAAACCTCTCCTCATCCATTGAAGGTGATATTCCTATGAATATTCTTTGATTTGATTATGGTTTCATGTAATTTGATGAAATTTTGAGTGAAATATTGAGGTTTTTGTGGAAACGAGTAGAAACCCTAATCTAGGGTACTCATGTGCATTCAAAATTACATATCTCTTGTTATAACCGTTGGAAATTGCTAAAAATTTGTGTGGAGGGAGTTTAAGACATGCTATAAAACATTTATAAGTTGCAGAGATTGAAACCTTGGTTTTGGGTAGTTTCAATCGAGCCCTAGGTCTATAAATTGTATAAAAATCTAGAAATGACAGTACTCTATGAAGTTTTTAGTGTTTTGATGAAGTAAATGGTGCTCTTCTTGAATAATAGAGTTTTAAAAAGGTGTTTAGATTTATTTAGAACCTTTTTCTTGGAAGGGTTTGGTGAAAGTTTGAGTTTTGAGGTTTTTATTGATGAATGTCCAATTATGATAAACTGGTAAACCAAAATACAGTGAAGTTTTAAGTGTTTTGTTTGAGAATTTGGAATTCTTCTTTGGTATGGGTGTTTGAAAAGGTTGAAAGGGTGAATTTTAAGCACTTTCCAGATGGTTTTTGTTATACTTAAGGGTTTTGTGTTCATTTAAGTGTTGATCTTCCATGGTAGTGTTGTAACAGTCCAATTTTGGAATAAAAAATTGTGAGGTTTGAATGGGGTGTCTGATGAATTATCAAGAATAAAGGTTGGGGCATGGTAGAATATGGTTGGGCAGTCATTTTTACATATGTTGATGCCTTTGGTAAAGTAAAATGGGCTTGAGAAGTTGGAGTTGCTTGGTTATGGAGTCTTAAAAGGCCTAATTGCTGATTTTGAACAGTCTACTTTGGGAGGTTTCAAATTTGAGATGTCTAAGTTGGTTATAGGGTTGAGATAGCCATTTTGAAGGTGCTTAAAGAGGTTTGAGAATTAAAAAAAAGATTTTTTGCTTTTTTCTCAGTTTGGATACTTTGAATCAAGAATTTTGTAAAGGGAATGTGAGTCCTAGTTGCAAGGACAAGCCAAAATTGATTGTGTTTCTTTCAAGTTGAGTTTGGGTGAGATTAGTTGTGCTCCTGGATTGCATCAGTATGGTATCAGAGCTTAGAAAAAGATCTGGGCTAGAGAAATTTTGTGGTTTTGTGGTTTTGTGTTGTCGTTGTGTGCAGGTTGAGAAGATAACCTGGTTGTTGCTAAGAGAAGGCAGAGAAAGTTGAGAGAAGTTGAAGCAAGGAAAGACTTGCTTGAGAAGAGGAAAAGAAGGAAGTGTTAAGAAGGAATTTGCAGGCAGCAGAGTTACAAAAGAAAGAAGCAAAAGAGAGGAAAAGAAAAGAGGAAAAGACAAAGCAAAAGAAGAAGGATCAAGAGATGAGAGAATTGAGGGAAGAACTAGAGGAAATCATTATGAGGATAGAAAGATTTGAGGCTGAGATGAAGCAGTTGTATAGAAAAGAATTTAGTTGGCACTTGACCATGAAAAAGAAAGTTGAATGGCCCATTCAGAAGATAGTCAAAAAGAGAAAAAGAAAAATGAAGACGAAAGAGAAAGAAGAAGAAGAGTTTCAAGATGCACAAGAAGAATTCAAGGATGAAGAAAAATGTATTGCGGCCATTCCCAAGCATGAAGATGAAGGAGAAAAAAAGATAAAGGACTTGATTTCAGAGGAAGGAGATATTGAGTTGGTGTCAAGATTGGACAAAGAGATTATCAAAGATGAATTGGTCTTGGAGACTTTCAAAGAGTTGAAGAAGGATGGAGGTATTGTGATAGAGTTAATGTATCATTTCTTTGTTGTACTAATATTTTGGATAGGGAACAATTTAAATATCAAGGTGCAGAAGATTGAAGAAGGACAAATAGAGATTGAAACACTTCAGGGCAAGAAGGAGCAGAATCACAGAGAAATGGAAAAATATTTTGATGTGGATTCAACTAAGGATTTAAAGTGGGTGAAATATGATGGCACAAACTTGCAAGGACGTGCTTCTATGTGGTGCCCAAGCATGTATAGCTAGAGAGACGACAAAGAGGTAAAGAGAAAATTAAAACATGGGAGAGGATGGTGACAAAATTGAAAGAAATTTTTTTTCATGTAGAGTACAAAATTGATTTGTGTAAGAAGCTACAAAATTTAAAGCGAAGGGAGAAGAATGTATGGGAGTACATCAAGGATTTTTATCTGTTAAGTATTTGGGTTGGACATGTGGATGATGATGTAGAGAATGTATCAAGATATATAAATGGTCTTCATAATTTAATACAATATGAAATGAGTACAATTCAGATGAATAGTGTAGAAGAGGCATATCAATATGTCTTAAAGGAAAAAGAGAAACTTGCAAGAAAACAACAATAAAATTCTCGTGGTAGGGGAAAAATTTTGAGAGGAAGAGGGAAAAACAATATTGGTAGAGGTTAGCAAGGTAAACATGATGAAGCAAGTACATCTCATATGGGTGTGCAAGATAATAAAGGAAGAGGAGAATATTATAGGGGAAGAAGAGATTATTTCTGTGGTAGAGGATCTTTTAGAAGAGGTAGAGGAAGAGGGTTTGGAGGTACATGCTACCAATGTGGAGAAGCAGAGCATAGGGCATTTGAATGCCCACAAATACAACAAAATAATGGCAAAGGGAAGGAAGCAAAAATTCATGTTTCACAAGCTAAAAATGAATATTTGCTTGCACCAATCCATGGAGAAGGGCCTAAAGATGGAGAGGCTCTTATGCTATGAAGAGCTTTGATAAATCTTGAGAAGGAGAAGTTGGAGCCCATGCAAAGAAGAAATTTATTTAGAACAAGATGCAAAGTGGATGGAAAGTGTTACAATGTTATAGTGAACAGTGGTAGCATAGATAATATTGTATCTAAAGATATGGTGGAAAAAATAAATTTGAAAATATTGAAACACCCCAACCCATAGCATGTTTCATGGTTCCAAAAAGATCATAGTTTGACAGTACATGAGCAATATCTTGTGAGTTTTCAAATTGGAAACTACATGGATGAAATAATGTGTGATGTGATACTAATGGATGCATCTCATCTTCTTTTGGGGAGATCATGGAAACTTGAGCATAGAGTTGTTCATGATGGGTGGACAAACACATATCAAATTAAGAAAGATGACAAAGAATATACATTGACACCAATTCAAGAAAGGGGAGAAGAAGTGGAGGGAAGCTCCAAGGTTTTTTTTGTTTCCAGAAAACAATTTTTGAAACACTTGAAGGAAGGAGGGCAATTTTTTCTATTGTTCCAAAAATTACAATAGTTGAGGCAACAAAAGAAAATGAGAAAATACCAATGGAAATTTAGAAAATTTTGGAAGAATATGGAGACATAATGATGAAGGAACTACCCAATGGATTTCCACCATTGAAGAGAATAAGCCATTTTATGGATTTGATTCCTAGTGTAAGTTTTCCAAACAAAACACCATATCAAAGGACACCTATGAAGAATACAAAAATAAATAGGCAAGTGCAAGAATTGGAGGATAAGGGGCTGATTAGAGAAACTTTAAGTTCATGTGTTGTTCCAATGGTATTGACACCAAAGAAGGATGGTGAATGGAATATGTGTACATATTCAAGAGCCATAAACAAGATAACTATCAAGTGGGTGTGTGCAAGAATTTGAGTCCATTTTTTGGCCAAAAAGTAGTACAGTCTCCCTAATTTTTAGAATTTGTCACATTTGACCTTAAAATTTGAAGCACTTAGAGATGGAATCTTGAAAAATGTCACTAATCATAAAATATAGTACTCAGAATCTATTTTCCAAATGTGTAATTTATTTTAATATCCAAATGATACAAATTGATTTTCAATGGGAATTTCTAAAAACCACTATTTAAAAGACTTTTTTTTCCATACCATGCACGTGTACGTCATCCATATTTTGACCTAAACAATTGTATTTTTCTAAATCCTTTTGGGAAAAGATTTGTAACTCACTGAAGCACATTTTTGATATTTTTTTGTAATTTTTTATTGAATTATTTTTTCTTGTTAATTTTTTATTGGCCATATTTATTGTTTTCAAAAATTATCATGTACGTCACACATAAGTTGACCTAAACTTATCATTTAAAAAAAAAATCAAATTGAAAAGAATTTTTTGAAGTGCGCTTTCGTACAATTTGTTTTTCAAAATATTATTTTAATAAAAAAAAAATACTAGAAAACCTTGATATTTCAAGTTTATGAACCAAATTCATCATAAATTAATGGAAAAATAGAAAAAATAATCCAATTATAAAAAATTACATATTTGGAATCTACACTATCTCATCTATAATGGGTTATAATTTTGTCAAAAAATTCTACAAAAAAGGTCTCCAAACATATGTCCAAAGTCACTATTGTCTTGTGACAACATGACCTTTAAGTTGTAGGTCAAACCAGATCCAAAGCTTAGGTTTGAGTCCCCAAGCCTTTTCTCGAACCGAAAAACTAAGCAAAAACTTGACCAAAAATTCAAATTTTAAAAAATGGGATTCTAATTTACAAAACAAGATCATGATTTGTAAATAGGATCTCATTTCCTTCATTTATTATCCTAACTGTTGAAAAAGTAAACATGATCCCATTTATAAACGAGATCCCTTTTACTACGAGATCCTAATTATAAAATGAGATCTTGTTTTATAAATGAGATCCTGATTAAATGGGATCATGTTTCCTTTTTTACCATTTTTTATTTTTACTAGTAAAAAATTACTCTCAATTCAACAACTTGATAGTGTACAGCCGACAATGACAATTTTACCTATTTTCTATCGAATTTTGTCTTCTATAGGATCTTGAACTTAGAATTTGAATTGAATTTTTGAAAGGAGGCATCATTGGGATAGTTTTTCAGTGGAATTGTGTTTATTTTCTACTCATTTGAAGGAGGAATAAAGGAGGAAGACTTCAACTATTGATATTCAAAATTTTGTAATCATGGGATCACAAAGTCATAATAAGAGGAAAGATAGGAATGTATTGACCCCTGAAGAAATTGAAGTAAAGAGAGACAAGGAGGAAAAAAGACAAAGAGATAGAAGAATGACAATTCAATCATTGAATAATGTTGAAGTGCATCCAATTCCATGACTATTGAAGATAAAAACATTGAGGAGACCATGGATGTAGATGATGCAAATTTGCAAGAGGTGAATGCGAAAAGTAATACGATTATACAAAATACTCCTAGTACTGTTGGAGTTAAAATGACACTGAGAGGGGGGGGTGAATCAGTGTCTTAACAGATTTGACCAATTTTCAAAAATTCATAAACATAGCTTAGATTTGATCTCAATATTACTCTGATTAATGTATTCATGAGTTGAATGTAATCATTCATAAACAGAATTGAGAAAAGTAATAATACCAACAGTGAACTAAAACAACAACACTATAAAGCAGTGAGCACATAGAAGAACAAAGAGACACACGATTTTTCCAAGTGGAAAACCCTCCTGGGGTATAAAAACCACTCCCGAAATGCCTTGCAGGCTTAACTTTTAAACAACTGTTCACAATGCCTTATAGGCTGATTTTTGAGAACCCACTCAAGGAGCACCAACCCCTCGTTTAGAGATATCTATCTCAAGGAGTACCAACCCCTCAAATTATGTTTTGAACAATAATAATAACTCAGAGGATTTCTCTGTTTTCAGTTAAGCTCATAACTCTCTATTTTCTCGTCTACAGAATACCCTAAGGATTCAATAATTGAATCCTTAAAATATTACATAGAAAAGAATTTTACAATATATCTCTGCATCTTTGTTTTTCATATTTTTAATACAGAGTATTTCAATACATTTTTGATACAGCCAAAGAACAATCTTCCAGAATTACAACCAGAGAACCTACACTGTTTTCAACACAGGTTTTTATATATTTCAAGTATGCCTGTCATGAAGAAATCTTCAAAATGCATTTTTCACAAGAATTTGAAACTCTCTTGCTAATTTTAGAATATGAAGCTGAATAATGATAATCTGTGGATGATGGTAAAAATCCAGAGTAACGCCTATCCAAAGGGCTGCAATTTTTGTGCTGAATCAAGAGATTTCAAATTGTAACTAATAGATCTTCATCAAAACCACGACTGCCCACCAGCTGAAAACCATAACCTCTCAATTTTCAGAGAATATTCTGCCATGTAACCGTTCTAAGATTTGATGCCAACCAATGATGTCGGCCTACAACTATACTTAGAAATTCCCATGTCGGCTATAGTGTTTGAGTCTTTGTTAATCATTCACTAAGACAACCCTATAAGTATGATGAAGGAAATTATAACGCTGTCAATCGCCCCATGTTCTTTGCTTTTCGCTAAGACCTCAGTGATGTCGGGAAGACCTCTCACAGACCACATTATGTTTCACCGAAAGCCCTTTTATCTCTTATGAGTCACTGTGACATTCTGCTATCGGGGAGATGTTTTGTAGATAATGCTTTATTTTACCAAAAGTCATCCTTTCATCTGGTGTCGCTGAGACAATTTATAATCGGGGTGAGGTCCCATCAAATTCATTGAGTCATACCGAAACACCCCGCAATACATACTTGATCGCCGAGACATTACCAACCTCTCACCAAAAGCCATTCATTAGACTTTGTCAGCAAGACTTGACGGGTTCGCTGAGACTCTACATCGAAACTCATGAGTCTTACCGAAAAGTATTTCATCATCAACGGTCAGCAAGACACAACAGTTCTCTCACCGAAATGTAACCTTCATTCTCATGTGGGTCACCATGACAAATTGTTATCGGGAAGACCTTATGTATATTTTATTAAGTTTCACCAAAAGACTTTATCCATTCTGAGTCACTGAAACAAAAATACACTCTTGCCGAGATGTATCCTTCATTTGCCTTCTCTATGACAATGCATAGTCGGGGTGACTTCTCGTAGAGCATCCTGTGTCTTACCGAAAGCCCACATGATCATTCCTGTTCGTTGAGACAAAGGAGAAGTTCTGTCGAAAGTTTCCTGTGAAATTCCATGTGTAAAGTTGGTGAGACCGAAGGTCACTCGCCAAGACCTCACTTTGATAACCCTAACTCTTACCGATATGTATCTTCCTACCACCGATCGATGTGACAATGTACAATCGCTATGACTTCACACCGAAAGTAGCATGTCTGACCGAAGTGAATCTTTAATATGCCAGTTGGTCGATGTAACAAGTCAAACTCACCAAGACACAATGTTGATGAAGGATCACTTACGCCGATGAACCACATCATGTATAAGTCAGTGAGACCCGACTCATTCGGGAAGACCTCTCCCCAGTGAAAAATACTCATGTCGATAGACCTTTCCACTGTCACCAAGACCACGTGAATGTCATGCCAATAGATACCCAAAGGTGAATTTTGTCATCAAGGACAAACCAATCAGAACACAACTGAGAACCAACAAACTCCCCCTTTGTCCTTGATGGCAAAACAGAAATGACTCTCCCCCTTTTTGCCTCAATGACAAAGGATAGAAGAGAATAATGTGCAATGCCAAGAAACATAACTAAGAAGCCAACCAAAAGTATCATGAGAAACAGCTACAAAAAAGAGTAACAGTGCAGCAACCAAGATTGTAGGAGAGTTGTAAGTGAATCAAAACATATAACATGTTCCCCCTAAGCTGAAGCTTGGTGAATTAGAGAAGTAACGATTGAGAGATAACTCCCAATCGAAGTCTCAACCTTTCAAATAACTCTTTAGCTAAAGTCTTAGTAAAAATATCAACCACCTAATCTTGTGAGCCAACAAACTGTAAGTAGACTTCATTAGCCAAAACCTTTTCTCGAAGAAAGTGAAACTTGATAGCAATATGTTTAGTTCAAGAGTGCATAACAGGATTTTTTGAAATATTTATCGCACTAGTGTTATCACAAAGAATGGAAGTAGGTTTAGAGACATCAATACCCATATTTGAAAGAGTCTGACTCATCCATAGTACTTGAGTACAGCATGAAGTGGCAGCAATGTATTCTACTTCGACAATAGAGAGAGAAACAGATACTTGTTTCTTATTGTGCCATGCCACTAAATGATCACCAAGAAAGAAGGCAGCACCACTGGTGCTTTTCCTATCATCCAAACAACCAGCCCAGTCAGCATCAGTATAAGCAATCAAAGAGAAATCATTGCTTCTAGGATACCAAAGACCATAATCAAGAGTGCCCTGAATATATTTAAAAATCCTTTTAACAGCAGTGACATGGGATTCTTTAGGTGATGCCTGAAACCATGCAACAGTGCAAACTGCCTGCATGATGTCAGGTCGAGAAGTAGTTAAATATAATAGACTACCAATCATTGATCTATATTCAGTTTGATTTGTATCAAGAGAATCATCAACCTTAGTAAATTGTTTGCATCCAGTAACCATTGGAGTGCTAACTGGATGGCATTCATCCATCTGAAATTTCTTAAGCATCTCTCTAGCATACTTGGTTTGAGAAAGAAATATTCCATTTTCATGTTGAGAGATTTGAAGACCTAAGAAGAAATTTAATTCTCCTAATAATGATATTTCAAATTCAGATTCCATTAGTTGAGAGAATTTTTTACTCAAAGCAACATTGTTGCAGCCAAAGATAGTGTCATCAACATAAATTTCAACAACCAAAATATCAGAACCTTTAGTTTTAACATAAAGACTGATGTCTACACCTCCTCTAACAAAACCATTTGAAAGCAAATAAATGTCCAGCCTAGAGTACCAAGCTCTAGGTGCTTGTTTTAAGCCATAGAGGGCCTTTTTCAATCTGTAAACATGATCAAGCTTATCTTTGCAAATAAATCCTTCAGGCTGTTCAACATAGACCTCATCTAAATAGCCATTTAAAAAAGCAGTTTTGACATCCATTTGATAAATAGTAAAGTTTTTGTAAATAGAATAAGCCAAGAATATTCTGATAGATTCTAGTCTAGCAACAGGTGCAAAGGTTTCACCAAAATCAATACCTTCTTGTTGAGCATAGCCTTTGCAGAAAAATCTTGCTTTCTTGCAAATAACATTACCATTTTCATCAACCTTGTTTTTGTATATCCATTTGCCTCCAATGACATTCTTGTCATCTGGTCTTGGGACTAACTCCCAAGTCTAATTTTTCTCAATCTGATCAATTTCTTCCTGCATAGAATTAATCCAACATGAATCTGTGAGAGCTTCATTAAAAAATTTAGGCTCAAATTGAGTAACTAAACAAAAAGCAATTTGTGCCTTTTCATCAGATTCTACAGCCTTTCTTCTAGTTTGAACTCCTGCATTTTTATCCCCAATAATCTAATCTTAGGGGTGATATTTAGCTAGAGCTTTTGATGCAACCTTTTCAGGACTTGTTTCATTTTTAGGGCTTGCTAAATCAGTATTAGGCTTTGCTATTTCAGCTCCTTTTGAAATTATTTCTAGTTCAAGTTCTTCTTCCTCATTATCTTGCAAAGATTCAGCATACAAATGTGGTCTTTCATCAAATTTTACATTAACAACTTCAACAATCTTATTAAGCCTTTTGCTAAGGCATTTATAAGCTTTGTTGTGAGTTGAGTATCCCAAAAAGATACCCTCATCATTCTTTGATTGAAATCTCCCAAGGTTATCATCATCTTTCTTGATAAAACACTTACTTCCAAAAAATTTAAAGTGTTTGAACAAAGCAATTTTTCCATACCAAAGTTCATGAGTGTGTTTAGATTTCACCCTAAGCTGCACTCTATTCAAAATGTATACAGTTGTATGAACAGCTTCTTTCCAATACTTATCAGACAACTTAGCTTCATCTAGCATGGTTCTAGCCATTTCTTTTACAGTTCTATTCTACGTTCAACTACCCCATTTTGTTGAGGTGTTTTTGTTGCAGCATACTATCTTTTAATGTCGTGTTGTTCACAGTAATCAATAAAATCTTGAGAGGTGAATTCACCTCCTTTGTCAAATCGCATACATTTAAGTTTCAGATCAGATTCCTTTTCAACCATTTTACAAAAAATTTTGAACCTAACAAAGGCTTCTAATTTGTGCTTAAGAAATGTGACCCATATCATTCTAGTATAATCATCCACAAACAATATAAAGTATCTTTCACCATTAATAGACCTTGTTCTGGTTGGTCCACATAAATCAGTATGCACAAGCTGTAAAGGTTTTGAAGAAGAATGTTCTTTTGTTTTGAAGTTAATTTTAGTTTGTTTACCACTTGAACATTCTTTGCACACAGAATTTTCTGGTCTGTTAAGGATTGGTAAACCTCTAACATTCTGATTCTTATTGATTCTAACCAGATTTTCAAAGTTTATGTGTCCTAATTTTTTATGCCATAACCAGCTCTCTTCAATTTGGCCCATTAGACACATACCTTGATTATTGTCATTGCTTGATGTGTCAAGAAGATTGTACACATTTCCTTTTGTCCTCCTTCTAGCTGCAATAGCCTTTCCTAGCTTGTTCTTAATCTCACATCCCTATGAAGTGAAAAGAACATGATAACCACTATCACAGATTTGACTAACACTTAGAAGATTGTGCTTGAGACCTTCCACATAGTACACATTATAGATAGGATTTTCTTCATTCAGAAGAAGTGAACCTCTACCTTTAATTTGAATACCAGAGTTATCACCAAACTTAACATAACCACCTACATAATCTTCAAGATTTATAAACTTATCCTTGTCACCAGTCATATGGTTAGAACATCCACTATTCAGGACTCATAAGTCCTTTTTCTTGGAATGAAAAGCAGTTTGAACCAACATAGTTTTCTCAATGTTGTTAACAGTCTTAGGTTTCCAGACCTTTTTAATTTTTTGTTGTTTCGATTGCAGATCAGTTCTGCACTGTTTGACAGAATGTCCCAAAGCATTGCATTTAAAACATTTGATCTGTCTAACAAAACCATAGTGTTGCCTAAGACCAAACTTGGGTATTCTAGGATTCATAAGCATGCATGTGCTCACCTTATGGCCAAATTTGTTGCAAAAAAAACAATAACCATAGAAGAAGGGATTGTATCTGTAAGATGATCTATTACCTTTCAAGGGTTGAACATGATTCTTACCAAAATCGGAGTGATTTGGACTTGAACCCTTGATTTCAGAAGAGGGTTTTTGTTTTGTATTATCAATTGAACATTCACCCTTTTCAAAACCAATACCTGTTTTATCTTTATACAACTTCTGCTTGCTGAGCATCTCATTGAGTTTTAAAGTGCTTTCATATTTCTCAATTTCCTTTCTAAGATAGACTACTTCTTGTTCCAGTTTTTGAATTTCTTGATCTTTACAACTTACAGTCTCTCGAAGATAGTCTTCAACTCTTTTAGCTTCTTCAAGCTGAGTTTTCAGAGAGACCATTTCTTGATCTGGTTTATGTTCTTGAGCAAGAACTTGTTTTTTGAGTTTTCTGACCTCTTGTAAAGCACATTTCAGCTCACTTTCAAGATCTACTTCACCTTCTTCAACATCAATAGTGTTTGAATCATTTTGCTGAGTAATTTCAGCCATGAAAAAAGTTTCATCTTCTTCAACTAATGAATCTTCAGACTCAATATCAGATTCATCCTTACTAAACAGACTTTTCTTCTTTTTGAAATTGAAGTTTCATTTAGGTTTGAAGGCCTTCTTCTTAGGCAGTTTTTCAGTTGTCTCGTTGTCACAATTTGATCATCATAGGGACACTTTGCAGCAAAGTGACCTATTTTTCCACAGTTAAAACATTTAAAGGGAAGTTTTCCCTTATATTTTCCTGATCCCTTTTTAAATCTTCTAACAAAATGGGATTCTTTAGAATCAGACAACTCTGATTCATTGACTTTGACTTTTTCTTTCCTTTCAGTGTTAAAGGCAGTTTCTTTTCCTGTTGAATTGTTTTTACTAGTTCTCATTTCATAGGCAGTAAGTATTCCTTGCAGGCTATCTAAGGTAAGCTGATCAAAGTGTTTCTTTTCTTCTAAGGCTGAAACCTTAGATTCAAATTTGGATGGTAAGGTTCTAACAACCTTTGTGACCACATCAAATTCATTAACCTCTTGACCTAGACCTTTCATTGCATTGACAACTTCATCAACTCTTAGGAAATATTCAGCCACTTTTTCATCATCCTTCATTTTCAACTCCTCAAACTGATGTTTGAGTGTAATGATTTTTGACAGTTTGACTTTCTCATTCCCTTGATATATAGTTTCAAGTTTTTCCCATATATCATGAGCAGATTTGCAATGCATGACTTTAATGAACACATCTTTAGTTAACCCACACAAGATGGCATGCTTAGCTCTGACATTTGTTTCATACCTTTCTTTTTTAGCAGGATCAGTGGGAATAGAGGCTGGTACATTGTAAGCATTTATAACAATACTCCAAACTTCAACATCAAAAGAAATAAGAAAAGGTTCCATTCTGATTTTCCAGAACACATAATCTATTTCATCAAATAATGGAGCTCTAGTTATAGAGGCACCGTCTTGAGAATGTGCCATTAAAAACAAACTCCAAGACCAAGATCAATCCAAGGTGATTAAAACCTATTAGAGGACCCTACGCTCTGATACCAATTGATGGATTTAAAATGACATTGAGAGGGGGGGTGAATCAGTGTCTTAACAGATTTGACCAATTTTCAAAAATTCATAAACATAGCTCAGATTTGATCTCAATATTACTCTGATTAATGCATTCATGAGTTGAATGTAATCATTCATAAACAGAATTGAGAAAAGTAATAATACCAATAGTGAACTGAAATAACAACACTGTAAAGCAGTAAGCACACAAAAGAACAAAGAGACACAAGATTTTGTTGAGTGGAAAACCCTCCTGGGGTATAAAAACCACTCCCGAAATGCCTTGCAGGCTTAACTTTTAAACAACTGTTCACAATGCCTTATAGGCTGATTTTTGAGCACCCACTCAAGGAGCGCCAACCCCTCGTTTAGAGATATCTATCTCAAGGAGTACCAACCCCTCAAATTATGTTTTGAACAATAATAATAACTCAGAGGATTTCTCTGTTTTCAGTTAAGCTCATAACTCTCTGTTTTCTTGTCTACAGAATACCCTAAGGATTCAATAATTGAATCCTTAAAATATTACATAGAAAAGAATATTACAATATATCTCTACATCTTTGTTTTTCAGATTTTTAATATAGAGTATTTCAATACATTTTTGATACAGCCAAAGAACAATCTTCCAAAATTACAACCAGAGAACCTACACTGTTTTCAACACAGGTTTATATATATATATATATATTCATGTATCTAATACTATATAATGAATATAATTTAATATTATATTATATAACATATATTATATAGTTTATGATTATATTAAATATAATATTTAAAGTATTAGGTATTTAAATTTGAAAATTTAAATTCATTTTGTAATTATATTTAAATTATTATTTAATAATTACTAAATAAGTAATAATATTATTTAAACTATATTAAATATTTTATATTATAATTAATAATTAATATACTAAGGAATGCAATGATTTCAGAATGAGCACAAAATGGATTTTGCAAGAAAGCTCTCAAAATTTTTGAATCAATGAAGCACTCGGTAACACCTCCTAATATTGCAAGCTTTACTCATGTTCTAGGTGCCCGCAGTTAGGCAAGTTTAGTGGATGTGGGCTGCCCATGCTTCCCACACTAGTAACCCCAAGATATAAATGCATGCAGAGTGTGGGCGCACAAACAAGGCATGCCAACTGTTTGACAAAATGCCTCAAAGAAATGTGATCTCAGAGAATGCAATGATTGCAGGGGACGCGCAAAATGGATTTGTTAAAAAGGATTAAGAAACTTTCAAGCGAATGCAACTGGCAAGGTGACACCAAAAGAATCAGGGAGGTTATTTAAATTTTTACACCCTTCTATGTTCAAGTGCTGCAACTATGGTAGATTGTCAGAAGAATCAAGCAGGTTGTTTCAACTTTTAAATTTCCTATCATGTTCAAAAGTTGCGGCTGAGACAAGTTGACAATGGAGTCAGAGAGATTATTTAAACCACTACAACATTCTATTTTCAAGAACTGCATATGTGACAGGTTGCCAACGGAATCAGGAAGGCTATTTACACCTCTACAATCTTCTATGTTCAAGTGTTGTTGCTGTGACAGATTGCATATGGTATCAGGGACATTATTTAAATTTATACACCCTCCATTAACAAAAATTTACCACTAGAAAATTTACTTTGATGGCTCATATATGCAACATGGATCAAGAGTCGATGTCTTCTTTATCACCCCATAGGGGGACTGCATACCTAGATCATATAAATTGGAATTCCCCTGCACTAATAACATTGCAGAATATGAGGCTTTAACCGTAGGTCTTAGAATAGTAATGTAGTGGCACATCATGGCCCTTAGAGTATATGGAGACTCCTAGTTGATAATAAACCAAGTGAATGGTGAATACCAGACTAAGGATGATAAGCTCACTCCATACAAGAAACTAGTGGAGACTCTCAAGGAATCCTTTATCGAGATCACATTTGAGCAGATTCCCAGAGCAAACAACAGAGCAACAGACACCATGGCAACGATTGGATCCCTACTGGACATCCCTCACAATGTTCCAAATTATGAATTCTTGGTAGAAAAAATTCTCGTACCCACATTCAAGGTACCAAAATCAGAATTTGTGTGTGAAATCGTTGGTCTTGGTGTTCCTTGGTACCATGACATTTATACCTACCTGCAAATAGGTGTCATACCTGCTGACTTACCCTCAACCTTAAAATGAACCTTTGTCAAAAAGGCATCCCATTCATCATCCTAGTAGATACCCTGTATTGTAGGAGCATAAAAGGAACCTTATTACGTTGTTTAAATGCTGAGGAGGAATTGACCGCTTTAACTGAAGTACATAACGACATCTGTGGTTCACACTCGAGTGGAATGACCCTAGCCAAGAAATTGCTAAGGATGGGGTATTATTTGACTACAATGGAAAGAGAGGCACATAACTACGTCAAAAGGTGTCTACAATGTCAGTAGCATGGGGACCTCATCCATGATCCAGCTCAAGAACTTCATCCCATCATCACACCATGGCCCTTTTCCTAGTGGGGACTCAATCTCATTAGAAAAATCACTCCCACTTCATCTAATTGCCACAAGTTTGTCATAACTGCCACTAAGTACTTTACCAAGTGGGTGGAAGCATACCCATGACATATATAACCGAGAAGTAGATATGAAAGTTCATCGTGAACTATCTCATTTTTCGTTATGGTGTCCCACAAGTCATTATCTCAAATAATGGGACACTATTTAAGAATCAAGATGTCTGCGACTTGTGTGAAAAATTAAAAATCCAACATCGCTTCTCCACCCCATACTATCCCCAAGGCCTTAATTTAGGTGTTGCTTTTAGTTGGTTATCTTTCTTGGGCTAACGTTAACAAGTGAAGTTTTACGTGCTAAAAATTCAAAAAAAAACTAAGGGGGATATTTCATATGTTGCAAACACCTTTGTTCTATCCTCCCTATCATGGTCGTACACTCTATCCTCCCTATCGTGGTTGTACACTATTTTTTTCCTTGTCGTACATCCTACCTCCTGCATGCGATTTGACTGATTTTATAGAAGGATGCTCATGAAAGGAATCTTCATGTGATAGTGAGTGAGTTGTTTGAGATTGCAGTTGAGGGTGTAATACCCAGTCTTAAAGGAAGTTAGCAAAGCAATAAATGTGCAAGAAAATCAAATCATACACAACAAACAATTCACAATGTTATCTTGCATAATGCTTTGAGTTTGAAGACAAAAATCTCATTGTATCTTGATGAAAGTGGAAGCTTTGTTACGATGTTCAATGGTGGAATATGTTTTGGGATTGGCAAAATAGAGGAAATTGACAATGTCCTCATCATTTGAAAAGATGGGGATGTCAGACGGCTCAGTTTGATCCCAATCTATGAGTTCAGGATGTACGAGGGGTAAGGAGTCATTGGATTGGCTAAACTCGGAGGTAGTAAGGGTCCCAATGGTAATAATGTCTTCATATTGTCCAATAGAGAAATCAATTTCTATAAGGTAACTCTCCTTTGAATTATTCGTTTCACTCCAAGTCTAATCATCTTCGTTGGAATCATCAATATGTTGTGATCTTATTTCGAGTGATCTATAACCTGAACTTTGACCCTCCTCACATATGGGTGTATACTTTTGTACTACATCAATTTCCTTATCGTGACAAGACTCTTTAGATAGAGAACAAGGATAATTCACTGCCTGATAATGGATTCTCAATAATGTTGGCAACAACACTTGAACCACTAGAAAATTTACCACGGTCGTATAAAACCAAATCATTGTTATGTTACACCCCAATTGTGTAATTACTATTTTCTATTACTATGTATGGTAAAATGTGAATGTAATGTGAATTCAATGGATGAAAAAATTGTACTTGTAGTTTTTTATCACTTATTTATGAATGAATGTCATCTCATTTAATTTTAAATATGAAGGAATGCATTTATGAGATTGGAACACCATCCTAACCTTCTCAAATCTATTGGTCAATGGTTGTTTTTTCAGTGTTATCATAATACTTCATGTTCCAAGTGTTAGATCTCATAGGTTTGGACACTATGCCACCTTGACTTCCTTATGACAAAAATGATTGAAAAGTAGTTTTGGGAGAAGAATAAAAGTAATTATATAATGAATATAATTTTATATTATATTATATAACATATATTATATAGTTTATGATTATATTAAATATAATATTTAAAGTATTAGGTATTTAAATTTGAAAATTTAAATTCATTTTGTAATTATATTTAAATTATTATTTAATAATTACTAAATAAGTAATAATATACATACATATATATTTCTTAAATAAAACATAATAATAATTGATTATAATACATCAAATATTTTATATTTATTTTTTTTTAAATAATCAGATGAAATAGTTTTCCTAATGCTTAGAGCATCTTTACCCTATGGTGTGTGGTATTTTGGAAATTTAAACAATTTTTTTTTTATTGCAATAGGTTCCTATTAACATTAACTCATTATTGAGATACCATCATGCTTTGGTCCTTATATTTTCCCACGCTATGAACCCTCCTCAATTGAATACATGTATTGCCCAAAGTTGTTCACATTCCTCTTTGAATATATAGTTTTTATACATTTCAAGTATGTCTGTCATGAAGAAATCTTCAAAATGCATTTTTCACAAGAATCTGAAACTCTCTTGCTAATTTTAGAATATGAAGCTGAATAATGATAATCTGTGGATGATGGTAAAAATCAAGAGTAACGCCTGTCCAGAGGGCTGCAATTTTTGTGCTGAATCAAGAGATTTCAAATTGTAACTAATAGATCTTCATCAAAACCACGATTGCCCACCAGCTGAAAACCATAACCTCTCAATTTTCAGAGAATATTCTGCCATGTAACCATTCTGAGATTCGATGCCAACTAATGATGTCGGCCTGCAACTATACTTAGAAATTCCCATGTCGGCTATAGTGTTTGAGTCTTTGTTAATCATTCGTTGAGACAACCCTGTAAGTATGCCGAAGGCAATTATAACACTATCAGTCGCCCTGTGTTCTTTTCATTTTGCTAAGACCTCAGTGATGTCGGGAAGACCTCAGTGATGTCAGGAAGACCTCTCGCAGACCACATTATGTTTCACCGAAAGCCCTTTTATCTCTTATGAGTGGCTGTGACATTCTGCTATCGAGGAGATGTTTTATAGATAATGCTTTGTTTTACCGAAAGTCATCCTTTCATCCGGTGTCGCTGAGACAATTTATAATCAGGGTGAGGTCCCATCAAATTCATTGAGTCATACCGAAAGACCCCGCAATACATACTTGATCACCGAGACATTACCAACCTCTCACCGAAAGCCATTCATTAGACTTTGTCGGCAAGACTTGAAGGTTCACTGAGACTCTACATCGAAACTCATGAGTCTTACCAAAAAGTATTTCATCATCATCGATTGGCGAGACACAACAGTTCTCTCACCAAAATGTAACCTTCATTCTCATGTGGGTCGCCGTGACAAATTGTTATCGAGGAGACCTTATGTATATTTTATTAAGTTTCACCAAAAGACTTTATCCATTATGAGTTGCTGAAACAAAAATACACTCTTGCCAAGATGTATCCTTCATCCGCCTTCGCTAAGACAATGCATAGTCGAGGTGACTTCTCGTAGAGCATCCTGTGTCTTACCGAAAGCCCACGTGATCATTCATGTTCACCGATACAAAGGAGAATTTCTGTCAAAATCTGCCTGTGAAATTCCATGTGTAAAGTCAGCGAGACCGAAGGCCACTCGCCAAGGCCTCAATTCGATAACCCTAACTCTTACCAATATGTATCTTCCCACCACCGGTCGGTGTGACAATGTACAATCACTATGACTTCACACCGAAAGCAGCATGTTTGGCCAAAGTGAATCTTTAATGTGCCAGTCGTTCGATGTAACAAGTCAAACTCGCCAAGACACAATGCCAATGAAGGATCACTTACACTGATGAACCGCCTTATGTATAAGTCGGTGAGACCCGACTCATTCAGAAAGACCTCTCCCTGGTGAAAAATACTCATGCCGATAGACCTTTCCATTATCGCCAAGACCACATGAATTTCATGTTGATAGATACCCAAAGGTAAATTTTGTCATCAAGGACCAACCAATCAGAACACAACTGAGAACCAACAAGTACATCTTCAAATCCACCTTTCAATGTTATGGAGAATGTTTCAATAGGCACAAATCTAGGTTCATCTTCAAATCCACCTTTGAATGATATGGAAACTTTGATTATAGAATATTTAAAACAAGCTAGATTTAATGATGTTGAGATTGATATCAATTTTTTGAAATGGCTCTCCCGCTCTCTACTAAAATGGCTATCTCTGTTGGTTCCCCCTTGCAGTCTGTGGTTGGTTCACGGCTGGTTGTTGATGTGTCGTTGGCTACTGGTGCATCGTTGGTTGCTGGTTTTGGGTCTATTCTAGTTGTTGCTAGTGCATTGTTGGTTGTTGGTGCACCATTGGTTGTTGGTGCGTCGTTGGCTAAAGGTTCATTACCTGTTGTTGAGGGGTCATTGTCTGTTGTTGTGGTTCTTTCTCCTAGCGGTTCACAACCTTTGCTTGATGTTTTTGCTAGTTTTGATTTTTCTCCTTTAGGGTCTAGGTCGCTGCATGTGGATGCTCCTCTTTCGTGCCCTACTTCTCAATCCTTTTCAAAGGTGGTTGGATCTAGTGGTAAAATCTCTTCTTCTTCTCTTCCTTCTTTTAAGGGTAAACCCTTATGCTTCTCTTCTTCTACCCCTATTGGTTTTTGTGGGTAGGAGGTGTTGGTTAAAGAGGAATATTTTTCTTCTTGTGCTCTTAGTTGTAGATTTAGTGGTTTATGGCCTGCCCTCCCAAACCTAAACAAATGGGTTTCAGAGTCTTGGAGGCCTTTTGTTGAGGATAGGATTGAACTTTATTCTATGGCTAGGGGTTTTTTTATGGATTCTTTTCAATCTAATGAGGATAGGGAACGTGTGTTGGAAAGGGGTGTTTGGATGTGGGGAAAGCACTCATTTTCTCTTAGGGCTTGGTTCCCCTCTTTCAACCCTCTTACTAAATTGATTAGTGTTATTCCTACTTGGGTTAGGCTTCCTAATCTGCCTCTTCAGTTTTGGGCTCTTTCTTGCTTTGAGTCCATTGGTAATGCTATTGGTCAGTTTGTTATGGTTGATTCATCTTCTATTAATTATGAACATTCTCCTTTTGCCCGCATTCTTGTGTACATTGACACCTCAAAAGACTTATCGAGGGAGGTCATTTTGTTGGTGGGGGATAGACCATGGTCTCAAATTCTTGATTATGAGGGTCTCCCCTTCTGTTGTAGGAGATGTTTTTTTACAGGTCATTTGGCTACAAACTGTCAGAAGTCTCATCGTGGTTCTGCTACTTGGTGGAAAGATACTCTTCATGAGCACCTTACTGTGGGGGATGATTCTGGGGAAGATTATGGGGATGATGTTATGGCCTCTAAAGTTTTGGATCCTTCTGATGTTGGCTCTCAGCTGCCTTCTACTGGTGTTGTTGTTGCTCCTGGGCCTTTTGCTACTGCTGCTATTGCCACTGGTTCTATTGTTGGTGTTGTTGGTTCTTCTGCAGCTATTGGTTTATCGGCTACTGGCTTTGCTATTGGTGGAGGTGGTTCTTCTATTGTTGCTAGTTCATCTAAAGTTGATATTAAAGAGGTTGGTTTGTCCTCAGCTATTGTTATAGCTAGAGTGGTTGTTGGCGATTCTGTTGTTGTTGTTGTGACTGCTAGTTTGGTTGCAGCTCCTATTGTTGTTGTTGGTTGTGGGAGTGATACTCCTACTACTCTTCCTTCTTTTCCATTATTGGTTGGGCCTCCGACATCCCCTTTCTCTGATCTTTCAAAGGATGATCTTTCTTGGATGGTTGTACAAAGGAGGAAGAGAGGTCTTCCTAAGCATACTCAATCCCTTGCAAAATCTATTTGTGGTGGTCAGAAGGTCGCTAGGGTGGTCTAATTCCACTATTGCTTGTTGTTTGGCTTTTGGGCTTCTTTGTTTATCTTTGGAGCAGTTGTTTCTATCTTCTATGTTTTTGGGTTTTTTGTTGTTGTTGTTTGTCTGGTGTTGTATCTTTAGTGCAGCATTTTGTAAAGGGTTTTGGGTCCCTTCAAAACCTGTTTTTCCCTTATAATCAAAACAATGTTGAGATCAATAATATTCATAGAGATAATGAAAAATTTAGAGATTTTTTTGTTGAAAATTAAAACATGAAAATCATTTTGTTGTTGAAAATGAGATGAAAATCATTTTGCTATTGAAAATGAAAATGAAAATCATTTTGTTGTTGAAAAAGAAAATGAAAATCATTTTGTTGTTGAAAATGAAGATGAAACTTGTTTTGTTGTTGAAAATGAAAATGAAAATCATTTTGTTGTTTACAATGAAAATGAAAATGAAAATCCTTTTGTTGAAAATAAAAATGAAAACCATTTTTTCAATAAAAATGAAAATACTTTTGAATTTGAAAATGAAAATGAAAATCTAGGTTGTGATGTTGAAAATAAAAATATTTTTTAAAAAATTGAAAGAGATGTTTTAGAAAATCTTCCTGGTAAGATTTCTTGGAGACAAATAAGAACGCATGCCAATAAATTATACAAAGAATTTTTCTATCATAAAAGGGTATGTGCAGGATCATGATGGGTCGAAAAGTGGCGATATGATGGGTATGTGTAGGGTATGTGGTTGATGACTTTTTTACCCAAAATTGATGAAACGAAAAGGGTTTTAAAGGAGATTCTCAACTTTCCACCAATATAAATTATGCTTTATTTTGAATTTAATAAATAATTATTATTCATTTTCTATTTGAATTACAAGTAAAGTCTTGATTGATAGGTTGATTGAAAAACATCTATAGCTTTCAAAAAGTATTACATTTTTTGAATATGAAACATGTGTCATATTCTATGCTTTGCATACTATAGGATTAAAAAAATTAATTTCATGAAGTTTTGACCAAGTTAAGGTGGTTAGACATACGAGTTTTTATATTTTTTAAAATTTGTAATAAAAAATCATAATTAATTATTTACTTGGAAAAAATTTAAAAAATATGCATCACATCGAACATGAGTCCTCTACTTATAGATCTAAAATCTTATAAAAAAATATTATCATTTTATTGTGGTTAGGGTGGTCAGAAGACACCTACTTATTTTTTCCCTGAAATTTAAGTACTACTGCATTGAAATTTCAAATTTTCACCAAATAATTTTTTTTTTAAATAAACCTAGTAGTTTAGAAACTACATTCAATTTTATATAGATTATATTCTTACATATTTTTGAAATAATATAGATAACTTATTCAAATTTTTACGTCAAGTTTCCTAACTCTAATTTTTCTGAATTTTTTCCCACTTAAGGGCTTTTTTTTTCCATGATGATCCTGCACATACCCAAAAAACTATCATTTCAATGTCAACTTGTGATACAATTGATGAGAATGTCGAAAATGAGAAAATTAATGAAAAAGTTGGGCATTTTTGTTAAACCAAGAAGAAAATATCAATCACTAAAACATATTATGTCTATTGTTGCTAGTGCCATTGAGTCTATTAGAAAGAATAGTCGATAAAAAGATAAGAATGTGGCATGACAAGCTACTTACAACTACTTGAACACATGGAAATAGGGTTCCACCTTTTTGGAGATGGAACTAGGGGTTTAGGACCTCCTATTTCACTCTTAGTTCATTAGGAAACCCTAGAGATCCCCCAACCAAGTGAACTCAATTGAGGGGTAGAAAATGATGATGGGAGAGAGAGGGGTTTCCTTAGGTGTGATTAAAAGGGGGGATTTGTCACTAAGAAAATGCTTAGAAAGACAGAAATGAAATCAATATGCAAATCTAACTATATGACCTAGAAAATGGAACTTCAAATCAAAATAACAAACTGGAGATAAACAAGCAAGTACCTAGAAGATTGAAGATGTCTAAAACAAGGTCTGCAATCCTGAAATTATTAATTTTGATGTGAACTAGGACTCATACGCCAGATTGGGTGATTTAGTCCCAATTTAGGATTTCAGTCTAAAACTAGAATCTACAACTGGTAAACTAGGATCTACTAGAAATGACTAAAAAGTGGTATACGGGGACTCCTATACCCAAGGTGGTGATTTAGTCCATGTATTAGGCTTTGGTTGAAACTCTTGTATCCTCAAGTGATTTTTTGTAGCTTCTCTCCTATTTGATATTTGAGTCTAAAACTTTGAATTATGGCATGTAGGTGACTTTCCGTGAAGATGACAACTTTTTGACAACTTTGACAACTTTCTTCAATCTTGTAACTTTCTCTTCAAAGGGTCTTCAAGCCTCAAAACACCTATATCTGCAATCACACATGTAGAGGGAAAAAATGTTGATTTGTTAGTGGATAGGGGTTTGCCTTGGTCAGACCCCATTTCGGTAATCAAAACTTGAAATGAAATGAAATAGAATGAAGGAATGATGAATGAAAAATATGCAATGTTGCAACTCACCAAACCCTTGGGATAAATGATACAATCTTGTGTGAAATGGCTAGCATGAATGTGGATCTTGACTCTCAATCTTGATATGAGATAATGTCTTTGAATGCTTGATTGAAGATCATGAAAACCTACATCATAAATGTTAGCTCAAAAACACACATGATGCATGAAGACATTGACATGATGCTCCAAAATTATTTATAATCAGCTCTTGAATGCTCTTGTGAACTCTTGATCTCATTAAATTTACCTTAGGAATGCTTCATAAGATTGCTTAGGTCACTTGATAACTTCCTAGGAGAAAATATGTGAAATAACCTTGTATTTATACTTGTTTATGCCAAATTTCCTGAAATTACAATGTACTACAAGCCAACATCAAATCTAGGAGATTAAAATCCCACCAAGAATTGAATTCAAAATAGGTCCAAGCTAAATTAGGACTTATACACCAGTTGGGGTGTATGAGTCCCAATAGCCTAAGCTTGGGACACAAATTTCAAGAAATGCTTAGTTTAATGTAATATTCAGGATCAAGCCCTGAAACCTAGGTGGGACCCAACGCCTAAGGTGGCGTATGAGTCCCAAATCACTAAATCTAGGAAACATAACCCAAAATCATTAAATTATGATTTTTCATTTGATAAGTGTAAAGATTATCCTTGGAAAAATACATTTAATAAGGCTTGTGGATGCAAAATAGGACCAAATAAGGAATAAAGAAGCCCAATTTTAGCAAGGAGGGCCCAAACAAGTGTTAAAAAGTAAAGAGATACATTTTTATACACTACATTTAGCACCACTTTAGAGAGAGGAGTAACTTTCTTCAAACTCACACTAAAGTAGACAAACTCGCATCAAGAGGGGTCCAAGTGTACCAATGCTAGTGAGATAGGAGAACAACAATTAAGAGGGATGATCAAGCCCCCAGGATTGAGATCCTATGGCAAACCAACATAGGCACAAAAGAACACACATGAGAATGATGTATGAAGCAACAACAAGGTACAAGCATACATTGCCAAAGACATAAAGAAGAAAGAAAGAAAAAAAAAAAAAGGTGGATCAAGCCTCGACCATTTGTCCAACACAATGTGGATCAAATCTAAATTGTTTGTCCAAAATTTTTACAAGTGGAACACAATTTCCACTATGAAAACAGAACATATGCTCACAAGGGCTAGTGGAACCTTAGGTCATCCACTAGGTGATCCCCCAGAGAGGTGAGACAAATATGCACATAGTCGGTATGTGTCCACACACACAAGCAAGTGGCTATGGGAAAGTCACACCTAAGTTTGGCTCCCATACGATAACCATACCAAAGTTATACCTCCTGATAAATTTGATAAAGCACCACACAACATGAACAATAGGATTCACAAGGCAAGCAAAACTTCATATGCTTGACACCCATGAACAAGTAGGACGGATCCACAAGCAAGCAAAGTGTTTTATGCAAGGTGGTCATATAATAGTTATTGTAAATGTGAAATAGAGTAAGGTACGTTCAAATGGTTTTTTCTTAGTTCATGTAAGGTCTTAACTTAGGGAATATCGTGCCTAATGTCTTCAATAGAGGACCAATCAAAGAATAGAAGATTCACAACTCAGGGGATGCACTGTGTCGCATCAAGCCATTAAGAGGAATATAATACGCTAAGAGAGATCACACTTTTGAAGGACATCATGCCCAATGTCACCACAAAGAGAAAGATGCATTGTGTGAAGTAAGAAGACCACACAATAAAACATGAGTTTCAAAATGAAAAAGAATAATGCCAATGTATTCCCCCACTTTAAATAAATTTCTAAACACCATGCTATGAGAAATTACTTTAAAGTAGCAAATGATAAATGCTTACAATAAAGAGAACATGAGAGCTTATTTGGAAAGCCCTATGCCAAGTCATATGTTTCCAAATGAAGCTATGTCATAAAAATGGGTTTCCCCCACAATGAAATCCCAAAATCATATAAGTGATCCATGGATTCAGGGTCAGTATGTATTTGCTACAATATTTTTTATAGATCTCATAAACATCATCATTCCCCAAATACTCATGGAATATGTTGAATGATACAAAGAGAGTGAAATCAAAGAAAAAAAAATTGGGTCAACATGGAAGAGACCTAAATGTCTCAACACCTTGCATCATCCCTAAAATAAAAACACAAGATATAGAAAAGATAAAGGTTAATCTTTTGGGTCAACATGGAAGAGACCTAAATGTCTCAAAATCTTGTATCATCCCCAAAAGGAAAACACGAGACAAAGAAAAGATAAAGGTTAAACTTTTGGGTCAACATGGAAGATACCTAAATGTCTTGACACCTTGTGTCATCCTCAAAAGGAAAACCCAATACAAAGAAAAGATAAATGTTAAGCTTTTGGTTCAACATGGAAGAGACCTAAATGTCTAGATACCTTGTGTCATCCCCAAAAGGAAAACACAAGACAAAGAAAAGATAAAGGTTTACAAAGTAGAGAGGAATGTAGATACAAATAGAGGAATGTCATTGTAGTACATAGAAAAATGTATCCCTCTACATTTGCACACTTCTTTGGGCCCTCCCTACTAAAATTGGGCTTCCTTATGCCTAATTTGGTCCTATTTTGCATCCACAAGCCTTATTAAATGCATTTTTTTAGGATAATCATAACACTTAACTAATTATCAGTCATAATTTAACAATTTTGGGTTATGTGTCCTAGATTTAGTGATATGGGACTCATATGCCACTTGGTTGTATGGGTCCCACCTAGGTTTCGGGGCCTAATCTTGAATTTGGCATTAAACTTAACATTTCTTGAAATTTTTGCCCCAAGCTTAGGCTACTTGTACTCATATGCCACCTTGGGTGTATGAGGCCCACTTTAGCATGGACCTATTTTTAATTCAATTCTTGGTAGGATTTTATTCTCCTAGATCTGATTTCAGCTTGTAGTGTTGTAATTTTGGGAAATTTGGCATAAACAAGTATAAATACATGTTATTTCACATATTTTCTCCTAGCAAGTTTTGAGATCAAGTATTATAGAAAATTCATGAGATCAAGATTTTACAAGAGTTTACAAGAGCATTCAAGAGCTAATTATCAAGCATTTTGGAGCACCAATTCAAGAATCAAGCATCATGTCAAATTTTTCAAGGATCATGTGTGTTTTTGAGCTAACATTTGTGATGTAAGTTTTCATGATTCAAGTGAGCATTCAAGTCAAGATTCATAACCTTCAATCAATATTCAAGATCCACATTCATGCTAGCCATTTCACACAAGATTATGGCCTTTTATTCAAGGTTTTGGTGAATTGCAACATCACATTTGTTCATTCATCATTCCTTCATGTTATTTCATTTCAATTTGAGTTTTGATTACCAAAACAGGGTTTGACCAAGGCAAACCCCTATCCACTAAAAAATCAACATTTTTATCTTTACATGTGTGATTGTAGATCTAGGTGTTTTGAGACTTGAATATCCTTTGAAGAAAAAGTTGAAAATTTGAAGAAAGTCGTCAAAGTTGTCAAGAAGTTGTCATCTTCATGAAAAGTCACCTACAAGCTAGAATTCAAGGTTTCAAACTTAGATATCGGATAGGAGAGAAGCTATAGAAGATCACTAGAGGATACCAGAGTTTCAAAAAAGCCTTGATACTGGGACTAAATCACCACTTTGGGTGTATGAGTCCTAGTAAACCACTTTTCAGTCATTTTATGCAAATCCTGGTTTACAAGTTATAGACTCCAGTTTCAACATAAAACCCTAAACTGGGACTAAATCACCTAGTCTGGCGTATGAGTCCCATTTCATAGCAAAAGTCAAAATTCAAGGATTGTAGACTTTGTTTTGTGCTTCTTCAGTTTTCCAGGTGCACCTCTAATTATCTCTAGTTTGTTATTTTTATTTGAGCTTCATTTTATAGGTCATAGAGTTAGGTTTGCATAATACTTTCATCTCTTTCTTTCTAAGCATTTGATTAGTGGTGAGCCCCCCCTTTTTTTATCACACCCAATGAGACCTTGTAGCTATATCTTTCCCTAATTATATCATTAGGTTGAGATCTCTAAGGTTTCCTTGAATGAACCAGGAGCCAAATATGGTCCCCTAAGTTGTCTATCTCCTAAAAGGTGGACAAACCCTATTTCCTACGGTTCATTTTGGTGAACCTAACCTTTGGACACCTTTTTTTTATTTGGAGTGCATTTCAGTCCTAGGTCTAGCTTACATTAACTTTGCATTAGTTCTTTCATAATTAGTTAATTTGCATTTAGGGCTTCTAAATCTTGCATTAGTGAAAAGTGCATATAGGTTTCATTGTTGCATCTTAAATCATTCAATTACATTGAAGATCTGTAATTGCAAATAGTAATGACAACATACAAACTAGAAACCTTAACATTCACTCAAAATTTGCTAAATTTAGTGTAAAAACCCTAATATGGGACTCATTCACCCCTCTAGGCGATTTAGTCCTGATACAGGTTGTTTTACTTGATTTTTGGGAATTCTATGTTGACTATTTTTCAGCATTTGAACCCTTCAAAAACCCTAACTAGGACTCATACACCCCTCTGGGCAATTTAGTCCTGTATCAAACTTGAATCTACATTTTTTAGCATTAAAAACTTCATTTTTTTTTTGTTTGTTGTTGTTAGATCTTTGTTTTAGTTTACTGAGTTTTTGTTTCATTCATTTCATTGGATCTAGCTTAATTTGGTTTCATTTCAAGTGCATTTGTAAACATAAGAATCAGAATTAAAGAATATCATTTACCTTATGTTCATTGCATTTATATTGCATTCATTGATTGTCCCTTACATGAGCTTTACAACTTGGTGTTATATTTCTAATACTATAGTGAGACGTAGTTTGAGACTCATGTCATCCCATGATAGCCCACTTGTTATGGATCTTGGGTTATCTAGCTCTTTCACTCATAGTGTTGACACTAGTTCACTAGGTATGGACCATACCCTTAACAACTCTTTACCTTCAAGTAGTGTGACAAGTGTTGAAACAATGGTTGCTAGTGTCCCTCAAGAAAACATAATCCAAATCCATGAAGAGTTAGCAAACCTACAACATCAAGTGAGTACTGAAGCATTTCCAACACTGCTATTCATACCATAGATAATATACACCATATGATTGAAAGTGAACAAGGAATAGAACTTGTGTGTAACCTAGCTTAGATTTTTGGCAAACATCTTACCTCAACAACTACTTGTGATCAACCTTCAAACAATATCCAAAGTCAAGGGGGGACTCAAATTCCTCCTCCCACAACCATTGCCTCTATTCCTGCATAAACCAACCTTCAAGTTACCACAATGATGCAACCTAGTAGTAATGTCTTTCCTACCTTGGGTATTTCCACTATAAATCCTAGTACCTTTATGGAATCTCATGTCATATCTCCTAACACTTTACCTCCCATAAGTATTCCATTCACTTCCCCCTCAAATACATATACACATCCACCATACTCACCTCCATCTCAAAATATGACCAATGATGCCATCCTTAACCAACTCTTGCAAAATGTTTCATCCCTTCAATGAAAAATTTCAACCATAAACCAAAATCAAAATGGTCAACCATCATACCATTTCAAAATTGATCCCTTATCCCTAGAGATATTAAGAACACTGATACCACAAGGTCTAGATATTCCTAGGTTTGAGAAATATGGAGGGAAAGAAGATCCGTCTAACTATGTTTCCGCTTACACTGCCTTATGTAGTGACTTCATCTTTGAAGATAAGCTCTTAGCTAAGCATTTCCCTAGGTCCTTGAAAGATATCACCTTAGAATGGTTTTCAACATTACCGAATGACTCAATTCGTTCATTTAATGAACTTGTTGAGGCCTTTATTAACCATTTCCAAGTGCACATGACTCCTAAGATGACCTTAGCTGATTTTATGAGATGCAAGCAAAAGGATGATGAAAAGGTTATTGACTTCATTTCACACTACCAAATGCTTTATTCCCAGATCGACATAAAGATTCTTGATTCTCACCTTTAATCAATGTTCATTCAGAACTTACAAACTAAGATACAGGATAAGCTTGGTATGATGAAATTTCCCTCCTTCATACAATTGTGTTATTCCCTTCATGATTATCAAAACTCATTTAGTAGTCATGAAACAAAATCCACTTCTAGCCATCCTAAAAAATTTGGACCTGCAAATCAAAACAATTAGCAACCTTTTAGAAAATAGAATAAAGGATTTCTTCAACTAAATCCCCCTCAACCAACTCAACATGTTGATACCAAAGTGGCTGCTATAAAGAAGACAAATCCTTTTACATTTGGGGATCCGGCTAGACAATTTACTCCCTTACCTGATACCCTCCATAATACAATGTTATAACTTCTAGAACAAAAATTTCCTTACCTCATTGATTCTAATTGATTTCTCATTGGAGGTTTTAATGATCAAGGAAATAAGTTTATTGCCCCTCCCAACCAAAACTTTCAAATCCTTACCAACCTTATGCCAAATCATAATATTTCATTTGTCATAGCTAGTGAAACTAAGAAGAATGATGTGATGAATGTTGAAATGGGTGATGACAACATGGATACTCATAGACAAAGTCTTGTGGATGATATGGTTGCATTGATCAAAACTCAACCTCATAAGGGACGAACTAAAATACCTCTTGGCATTGCTTTCTCATCAAAAGACATAATCTGAAATGCACCTGATGGTCCTCTTTACATAGCTGGCTGAATCAATGGCAATCCTACTAATGGGATATTAATTGATCTAGTCTATGGAGAGAATATGATCACTGAAGAATTATTACTTGTGCATAAACTCTATCAAGAAACATATGATAAACTAAAAGCATGGATTAAACATATGATGGTTTTTCTTTCCCTACGATGGGATCAATTTCCCTTCCTCTAAGAGTCAGACCGAAACAATTAGATGTCTCATTCTCCATCATCCCGACATTGGATCAATTTTGTGTGAAGCTTGGTTATCCATGGCTACACTCCATGAAATTCATCTTGTTGATCATGCATAAATGTTTAAAGTTTCCCTTTAACAATGAAATATTTATTGTGCACCATAGTGGCTTTAATCTTGTGCCTTCCCATGGGAATTTTTCATTGGATTTCTTTTGTCCCAAGCCTATGGAACTTATTAAACCTCATGAGGACTTCTTTTTCAAATTCTATCAAAATTTTAAGGAAAAATGAATAGAAAAACTATCACTTTGAAACATGCCTCAACACATGATTGAGCCTACTATCCTTGATGAAACTATGATAGAACCAAAAGACCTTCCAAGTAACCAAGATAAACCTAAGACAACTCCTTTTCCTATCTCCTACAAATGACCAAGAGACAACCAAAACAATTTTGTCACCCCTCCTAAGATAAAACAAATTTACAAAGCTAAAGAGAAAGTGGTTGAATAGCATCCCATGGTTTCTTTCGTTCCTCTTATAAGGGAAGAAAAGAAAACTATGGTTGATAAACCCGCTCCTACACAAACTCAACTTAAAAATCATACTAAGATAAATAGAAATGCTAGAGAGCATAGGTGTAGATGTCATGTTATTGCTCGAAGGTTAAATGAAGAAAACAACAAAGAAAATTAACATCTGAACTTGATTGAAGCAATACACAAGGAGTCTCCCTCTTTTCAACAACAAAAAGATCCTATATTACAACCGCAACAAGAGCTAAATTCTTCTTTAGAAATTATCATTCGACCTCCTATCATGATTAACTTGGATGATGATGATGAGATTACTAAAATTGATGAGGAAGTGCATAATGAGTTGAATACATTATTTTCCTCTTCTACGAGCTTAAACATGATAATTCTCCTAAGAAGACTATTGAACTTGGTGATTCCCCTAGTTTGGCACTTATTTTTGTCCCTTTGTTTAGTTGTCTACCTTCCATATATGATGAACAAGATTGGGATGTGGACGACTTGCTAATAGGTTGACTCGCATGTGCCTTACTAGTCTTTTGCATTATTTTCTTTTTCATGTTATGTGTGTGAATGCATGTGTGTAATGTGATCCCATGTACCGTTGTTTTTTATGTATCTCTCTCTTTTTGACATTCCTCTATTTGTATCTACATTCTTCTATATATGTCATAGGACCTTTATGTTTTCTTTTTCTTGTGTTTTCATTTTGGGCATGACACAAGGCATCAAGACATTTAGGTCTCTTCCATGTTGACCCAAAACATTTTTCTTTGTTTTCACTCTCTTTGTATCATTCTTCCCATTCCATGAGTATTTGGGGAATGATGACATTTCTGGGATCTAAAACAACATTGTAGCAAAGACATACTGACCCTGAATTCATGGATCCCTTATGTGATTTTGGGATTTCATTGTGGGTGCAACCCCTTTTCATGACGTAGCTTCATTTGGAAATATATGTGTGGCATAGGGCTTTCCAAATAAGCTCTCATGTCTTCTTTATTGTTAGCATTTATCATTTGCTACTTTAAAGTGATTGCTCATAGCATAGTTTTTAGAAATTTCTTTAAAGTGGGGGCATACATTGGCATTATTCTTTTGCATTTTAATTACAACTTATGTTTCATTATCTGGTCCTCTTACTTTATGCGATGCATCTTTCTCTTGGTGATGACATTGGGTGTGATGTCCTCCAAGAGTGTGATCTCTCTTAGCATATTATATTCCTCTTAGTGGCTTGATGCAACGCACTACATCCCCTAAGTTGTGAATCTTCTATTCTTCAATTGGTCCTCTCTTGGAGACATTAGGCACAATGTTCCCTAAGTTAATACCTTACATGAACTAAGAAAAACCCCTTTGAACGTACCTTACACTATTTCACATTTACAATAACTGTTATATGGCCACCTTGCATAACACACTTTGCTTTCCTATGGAGCCATCCTGTTTGTTCATGGGTGTCAAGCATATGAATTTTTGCTTTCCTTGTGAATCTTGTTGTTCATGTTTTCTAGCACCTTATCAAATTTATCAGGAGGTATAGCTTAGGTATAGCTTTGGTATGGTTACCGTATGGGAGCTGAACTTAGGCATGACATTCCCATAGCCACTTTCTTGTGTGTGTGAGCGCATACCGGCCATGTGCATATGTGTCTCACCTCTCTGGGGTATCACTTAGTGGATATAGTATTCCACTAGCCCTTGTGAATATGTGTTTGGTTTACATAGTGGACATTGTGTTCCACTTGTAAACATTTTGGACAAACATTTTAGATTTGATCCACATTGCATTGGATAAACGGTCGAGGCTTAATCCACCCCTCTTTTTATTTTTCTTTTTTTTGTATGTCTTAACAGTGTATGCTTGTATCTTGTTATTTCTTCATACATCATTCACATGTGTGTTCTTTTGTACCTATGTTGGTTTGCCATAAGATTGTGGTCCTAGGGGCTTGATCATCCCTTTTGATCGTTGTTTTCCTATCTCACTAGCATTGGTACACTAGGACCCCTCTTGATGTGAATTTGTCTACTTTAGTGTGAGTTTGAAGTTCCTCCTCTAACCAAAGTGGGGGCTAAATGCAGTGTATAAAAATATATCCCTCTACATTTTCACACTTGTTTGGGAACTTCCTACTAAAATCAGGCTTCCTTATGCCTTATTTTGTCCTATTTTGCATCCACAAGCCTTATTAAATGCATTTTTCTAAGGATAATCTTAACACTTAACTAATGATCAATCATAATTTAATGATTTTGGGTTATGTGTCCCAGATTTAGTGATCTAGGACTCATACACCACCTTCGATGTATGGGTCCCACCTAAGTTTCAGGGCCTAATTTTGAATTTGGTATTAAATTTAACATTTCTCAAAAAATTTGTCCCAAGCTTAGGCTACTAAGACTCATAAACCACCTTGGGCATATTAGTCTCGCTTTAGCTTGGACCTATTTTCAATTCAATTATTGGCGGGATTTTATTCTCCTAGATCTAATGTCGACTTATAGTGCTGTAATTTCGAGAAATTTGGAATAAACAAGTATAAATACAAGGTTATTTCACATATTTTCTCCTATCAAGTTTTGAGATCAAGTATTATAGAAAATTCATGAGATCAAGAGTTTACAAGAGTTTACAAGAGCATTCAAGAGCATTCAAGAGCTGATTATCAAGCATTTTGGAGCACCAATTCAAAAATCAAGCATCATGTCAAAATCTTCATGCATCATGTGTGTTTTTGAGCTAACATTTGTGATGTAGGTTTTCATGATTCAAGCAAGAATTCAAGTCAAGATTCATAACCTTCAATCAAGAGTCAAGATCCACATTCATGCTAGCCATTTCACACAAGATTTCAGCCTTTTATTCAAGGGTTTGGTGAGTTGCAACATCACATTTGTTCATTCATCATTCCTTCATGTCATTTCATTTCATTTTGAGGTTTGATTACCAAAATGGGGTTTGACCAAGGAAACCCCCTATCCACTAACAAATCAACATTTTTCTCTCTACATGTATGATTGTAGATCTAGGTTTTTTGAGACTTGAAGATCCTTTGAAGACAAAGTTACAAGATTGAAGAAAGTTGTAAAAGTTGTCAAGAAGTCATCTTCATGGAAAAGTCACCTACAAGCCAGAATTCAATGTTTTAGACTCAAAGATTAGACAGGAGAGAAGCTACAAAAGATCACTAGAGGATACCAGAGTTTTAGAAAAACCTTGATATTGGGACTAAATTTCCACCTTGGGCATATGAGTCCCAGTATAGCACTTTTTAGTCATTTTTTGTAGATCTTGGTTTACCTGGTTTACCAGTTGTAGATTCCAATTTCATCGTAAAACCCTAAACTGGGTCTAAATCACCCAATTTGGCGTATGAGTCCCAGTTCACATAAAAATTTATAATTCAAGGATTGTAGAATTTTTTTTGTGCTTCTTCAGTTCTCTAGGTACACTTTTGATAATCTCTAGTTTGTTATTCTGATTTGAGCTTCATTTTCTAGGTCATAGAGTTAGGCTTGCATAATACTTGCATCTCTTTCTTTCTAACAATTTTCTTAGTGGTGAACCCCCCATATTTTTTATCACACCCAAGGATGCATTACATCTATCTCTTTCCCTAATTGGATCATTAGGTTGAGATCTCTAGGGTTTCCTTGAAGGATCTAGGAGCCAAATATGGTCCCCTAAGTTGTCCATCTCCTAAAAGGTGGAAACACCCTGTTTCCTATAGTTCAATCACAAAGGGAGAGATACATCAAATGGAATAGTATGGGGAGACCACATTATCCACATGCAATCACACACTTAACATGAAAAATAAAATAATGCAAAAGACTAGTAAGGCACATGTGAGTCAACCTATCACGGGTCGTCTACATCCCAATCTTGTTTTTCATATACAGAAGGCAGGCAACTAGCCAAAGAGATAACGACAGGTGTGTTACTAGGACAAGGCTATCTATTTTTTTCCCCCACTATTTGCAAGCCAAGCATGAGCCGAGGTAGGTGATGAGAAAGAGATCCTTGCATTTTGAAATGATTTGCAATGAATGTAAAGCATGTAATAGTGAGAATATTATGATCCTACAACTATTACATGGAAAGGAGTGGCAGTCATGCCTTAAGGGATTATTTCTATGATATCAAACTTTTTAAATATTTGTTTTAAAGCACGAAACTCTTCAGTACTATGTCTAAGAACTCTATGATATTGATAATGTGATGTGTTTGTGTTCTTAGTATTTGGTTTTCAATTTTCTCGCATGGGTGGTAATGTGATAAGTCCTTGACTTAGAAGTATGTGTAGGGTTCTTTTAGTTTCAGATGGCAGACAAGGGAATTTTAGCTTCTTTAGTTTGTAATGCCTTTATTGCTTGCTAGATTCGCCAAATTTTTGAGGAGGAGGACCTAGGGTGATCCTATCATCCTTATCACTCTTGTGAGGCTTTGGTTGTTCTTTAGGAAGGAAGAAACTTATATCAGGAGAAGGGTCTTGATATCCTATCCCTTTGGTATATTCATTTGTTATTTTCTCTAGGATTTGTTGAATTTCATGTTCATTTGTTGTATCACATCCTTGCTTTGTTAATATCTTAAAGCCTTGTCCATAAGTTTCTTCTAAGTTGATGGGAGTATTGGTCACTTTGTTAACATAATATTGATGCACTTGATTAGAGGAACTAGGATCACTTATTGTAGGGAGCTTAGGTTTAGTTTGTGTCTCAATTTCAGGATGTAAAAGATGAAACATCTCATGTTGTGTTGGTTGTTTCATGGAAGGGTAAAAGGATGCATTAGTCTCAAGGTTGTTAAGGAAATCATTTATGAAGTTTTCCATGATGTCATCATCTTTCTCCAATGATTTCAACTTCATGAGGAGGACATGCATTAGGAGTTGATTGAGCATGAGTGGGGTCAATTTCATTAGGGTCATTTCCAAAAACATAGCTTGACACATCCACTAATAATTTTATGGACATCCAAAATTTACCAAAGCACATATCCATGATGAAATGCAATGTAATGACCTAGGATGCAATTCTTAGATTCTAAACAAGGTAATTTGTTGATTACACTATGTAAAAATCTAAAAATGAAATGTTGTAAATGTAATTTTGAAATTAAGCAATGCATGAAATTAAGCCAATTAAGCTAGATCTAATGAAATGAATGAAATAGAAACTCATCAAACTAAAACAAAGATCTAACAACAACAAACAAAAGCACGGAAACAAGGTTTTTAATGTTGTAAAATGTTGATTAAGACCTGATACGGGACTAAATCACCTAGAGTGTCATATGAGTCCCAATTAGGGTTTTTAAAGGGTTCAAATGTTGAAAAACAGTCAACACAAAATTCCCAGAAATCTGGAAAAACCACCTATATAGGGACTAAATTTCCCATAGGGGTGAATGAGTCTCAAATTAGGGTTTTTGCACCAAATTCAACAAATTCTAAGTTTATTCTAATGTTTCTAACATGTATGTTGTCTTGACTATGTGTAATTATAGATTTCCAATGAATTTGAATGATTTGAGATGAAAAAATGCAACCTATATGCACTTTTCACTAATGCAAAGTTTAAAATCCCTAAATACAAATTAATGAATGAAAGATCTAATGCAAAGTTAATGTAAGCTATATCTAGGACTGATATTCACTCCAAATAAAAAATAAGGTGTCCAAAGGTTACGTTCACCAAAATGAACACATGGAAATAGGGTTCCACCTTTTGGGAGATGGAACTAGGGGTTTAGGACCTCCCATTTCACTCTTAGTTCATCAGGAAACCATAGAGATCCCCCAACCAAGTGAACTCAATTGAGGGATGGGAAATGATGATGTGAGAGAGAGGGGTTTCCTTAGGTTTGATTAAAAAGGGAAGTTCACCACTAAGAAAATTCTTAGAAAGATGGAAATTAAAGCAATATACAAATCTAACTATATGACCTAGAAAATGGAACTTCAAATCAGAATAACAAATTGGAGATAAACAAGGAAGTACTTGGAAGACTAAATATGTCCAAAAAAAGGTCTACAATCTTGAAATTATGACTTTTTATGTGAACTAGGACTCATATACTAGACTGGGTGATTTAGTCCCAGTTTAGGGTTTCAAGTTGAAACTGGACTCCGCAACTAGTAAACGAGGATCTACAGGAAATGGTTGAAAAGTGGTATACTAGGACTCAAATTCCCAAGGTGGTGATTTAGTCCCAGTATTAGGGATTGGTTGAAACTTTGGTATCCTCAAGTGATCTTCTATAGCTTCTCTCCTATCCGATCTCTGAGTCTGAAACTTTAAATTCTAGCATGTAGGTGACTTTCCATGAACATGACAACTTTGACAACTTTCTTCAATATTGTAACTTTTTCTTCAAAGGGTCTTCAAGCCTCAAAACACCTAGATCTACAATCACACATGTAGGGGAAAAAATGTTGATTTGTTAGTGGATAGGGGTTTTCAAACCCCATTTTGGTAATCAAACCTTGAAATAAAATAAAATAGAAGGAAGGAAGGATGAATGAACAATATGAAATGTTGTAACTTACCAAACCCTTTGGATAAATGCTACAATCTTGTGTGAAATGGCTAGAATGAATGTGGATCTTGACTCTTGATATTGATATGAGATAATGTCTTTAAATGCTTGCTTGAATCATGAAAACCTACATCACAAATGTTAGCTCAAAAACACACATGATGCATGAAGACTTTGACATGATGCTTAATTCTTGAATTGATGCTCCAAAATTCTTGATAATCAGCTCTTGAATGCTCTTGTGAAATCTTGATCTCATAAAATTTTGCTTAGGAATGCTTCATAAGATTTCTTAGGTCACTTGAGAACTTGCTAGGAGAAAATATGTGAAATAACCTTGTATTTATAATTGTTTATTCCAAATTTCCTAAAATTACAACACTACAAGCTAACATTAGATTTAGGAGAATAAAATCCTACCAAGAATTAAATTCAAAATAGGTCCAAGCTAAAGTGGGACTCATATGCTAGTTGGAGCATATGAGTCCGAGTAGCTTAAGCTTGGGAAAAAAATTTGAGAAATGTTGAGTTTAATGCAATAATCAAGATTAGGCCCCGAAACATAGGTGGAACCCATACGCCCAAGGTGGTGTATGAGTCCTAGATCACTAAATCTGGGACACATAACCCAAAATCATTCAATTATGATTGGTCATTTGATAAGTGTCGAGATTATCCTCAGAAAAATGCATTTGATAAGGCTTGTGGATGTAAAATAGGACCAAATAAGGCATAAAGAAGCCCAATTTTAGCAAGGAGGGCCCAAAAAAGTGTGAAAATGTAAAGGGATACATTTTTCTACACTACACTACTATAGTTAATAAAACAAATTTTAATAAAAGAATGTTAAGAAATATTAGTGAAATTCTAAAAATACATCCTAAAACATTGGTAAGAGTGGAAAAGAGAAGAGAAAGTATAGAAAAGGATCCAATCAACCAATGTTGGAGTTTTAGTGGTTGACTCCCGAGGTCTATCATGAAATTGAATATTGAAATCAAATATTTGATTGAAAAATATTGGCATGATAATACTAGGGTACCATCTAATACTAGAGATGTTTTAAAATTAAGAGTGGGGTCCAAAGTTCGTGATCCTCATCCAAAACACCTATTAGAAACAACTCAAACTGAATTTTATAGAAAATTTTGTGGTGGTTCAGTGTTACTTGGTAATATTAGAATAATTCAAAGGTCTTTTGAAAAATGTATACCTTGGTATGTGAAAATTAATAAGCAATAAATATCTTGTTATAAAACACATGTACAATTTCGCTATTATTATGATGTTTTTTTATATATACATTGTACTTTACATAATAACATGATTATGCATAAATATGGTATTAATATGCCACCTGAAACAATCAAGGAGTTTATATCAAGTTTGTTTTGTGAAAGATCTAATGGGAAATTATTTTATTTAAGTTCATGTATTTCTAGACAATGCACTAGTTGTGGCAATCTTTCATTCTTAGGAGTTCGTATGCATGAAAGTGTTGAAAATTATTTTGGACAACAGTGAGTGGATGTTAAAATATTTAGGAATGTTGATTATTCTTTAAAAGATGGAAAAATGGAAAACATTGTGATTTAGTAATAGAAAAATTTTGTGTACATGCATTCATATCAAAATTTAAGAGTAAGAGTGTACCAAAATATGTCAAGCACTCTCAACATGCTCAATGGCTTGATGGAAAATTTGGAACATGTAGAAACACATTTCCAATTGGAACTATACTATCAGTGGTTGATTTTATAGAAAACTATACTATTGCTTTGCAAGAGGATTTATCCAATCACAATATTACAATTTAGTGCAAGTGGTTATGTTCATATTGTTTACAGACATGTAGATGATAGCACAGAGGATGATAGAAATTTTTTGAGGGATTATAATTTCTATTTGAGTGACAACCTATTACACTTGTCAAATTTTGTTCAATACCATTTCAATATATTTTATATAAATTTAAGAGATAGAGGAATTCAGATGACAAAACATCTCATATGGTCAGATAGTTGTACAGGACAGTTCAAGAATGCTCAAATGTTCTATTGGTTAAGTACAATTCACAAGGAACATAATGTCCAACATATGTGGAGTTTTTTTGAAGCTAGACATGGTAAAGGAGAACATGATGGAGTTGGTGCATGTCTTAAAAGAATTCTTTCTAGAGAGCAATTAAAATTTGAGTATGCACTAAAATTTAAAGATATGTGTGGGATTGTGGATTGGTACAATACAAAATTATCTACACCTAGATCAAGCAAGTACTATATAGTTTGTTGATTCTTTTGGTTGTTTGAAGAAGAGAGCATTCTACCTAGACTTGATTGTGAGACCATCAATGGATCTACTAAATGGAATTCATTTAAGAGTTCAAATGCAAGCACATGGAGTATTTAGACAAGGGAGCTTGCATGTTTTTTTCAATTTTGTATTCCAAGAGATTGGGAATCATGTGAAAATAAAGAATGGTTTGAAGAGTGGAAGAAAATATTGTTGACACCTACACAAGCACACGATCAATATGAAACAACAATTGAAGACAATGATCAAGTGTTTGCATCAGATGACTATGACCATGTTTTAGACTATACACTACTCACATTTGGTGGTGGCAACAAATATAAAACTATTGAGATATCATAGAAGACCTGAAAATAAAGAGCTATGGACAATTTCTATGGAAGAGAAAAAAGAGAGGATGCAAATGGTACAATGGAATAAGTAAATATAGTTTTAGTTTTATATATTTAAATACATGTTTTGATATTTCTTGTACATTATTAGTTGAAATTGATTTAAATTTCCCTTTTGTATCCTTAATCCATTATCACAAATTCATTACATACTTTGAGATAAAAAAGAGTGTCCATGCAGATTCAACCTAGACAACATGGAATACTTGGTAAAAACAGGTAATTATATAGTTTTATTTTTATATATTTAAATGCATGTTTTGATTATATATTGATATTGCTTGTATTTTAATAGTTAAAATTGATTTATTGACCTTTTGTATCCTTAATCCATCATCACAAATTCATCACATAGTTTGAGACAAAAAAGAGAGTCCATGCATATTCAACCTAGACAACATGGAATACTTAGTATAACATACAGGTAAGTATAGTTTTAGTTTTATATATTTAAATACATGTTTTGATGATATATTGATATTACTTACGTTAATAGTTAAAATTGATTTATTATCCTTTTTGTATCCTTAAGTCATCATCACATTGGTCACATACTTTGAAACAAAAAGGAGAGGATGCAGATTCAACCTACACACATGTGTAGAATACTTGTAAATACGTGTACTTATGCGTATATATAGTTTTATATAAATTAAAATACATGTTTTGATGATATATTGATATTGCTTATATCATTTTGATATTAGGTTTCTTGAAGACTTGCTACATTCCCAAAAAGTTTTGGATTTTCTTGAGATGGCATATCCACATTTTGTAAACATTATTTTGAGTTGGCATATGTTTAATAAGAAAAAGTAGGGTTTACCACCATGAATGAACAAGATGATAAACCACAAAATATTTTCCTTATTAAAACACTCAATTATGAGGGGAAAAGATGAAAATAACAATCATAAATATTACCTAACTATTATAGCAACTATGAGGGAAGTTTTTATAGCATAAAAAGTTGTGTACCTTATCAAAAACTTGTTATGTTTAATCTATAGAGGACTCATTTGCCTTCAGTGGCGAATGGGTCCCTGATAGGGTTTCTAAAACTGAGATCAGGGTCTGATTTCTTGATCTCTGCACTCTCAAAATCCCAATTATCAATTTTTGGAAGTCTGTAGATAATTTTGTAGCTTCAATTCTTTGATTTTGCACTTTGAATGACAACTTTTGCAACTTGACAACTTTGACAATTTTGCTCCAAACTTGCTCCACTTGATCTTTAACCTATAAACCTATAGTTACACATTCAAGGGATGGAAAACTTGTTGATTGTTAGTGAATTGGGTTTTTCCTCAGTCAAACCCCTTGTAGGTAATTAAACCAAATGATCAAATAAAGGAATGAAGCATGAAGCATGAAATATGCAATTGATGTCACCTTGGATGATGTCTTGTGAAACAAATCTGCAAACTAACATGTAGTAGCCATGAAGAATGTAGATATTGGATCATTTAAAATTACGTGAAACAATTTTTGTAATAGATATTCAATGCTACACTTACAATCTTAACTCAACAACATGAATGTATGCATCAAACCCTTGATATGATGATACGATCTTGAATTGTTGCAATAAACTCTTAAAATCTACCTTTAAATGCCTTGTGAATGCTCTTGAAATGGTCTATAATTCTCTCTTGAAATTTTTAGAATGTTTCATAAACTTGCTAGGAGAAACAATGTGAATTAACCCCTTATTTATACTAAATTAGGAGATTAACCCCGAAATTCAAACAATTAAGGCCGACACCAGATCTAGAAACAAACATTATTAAATTCCCACCAAGATGAAATTTAAAAAGGGGGTCCTCATTAAGGGAGTACCCATTCACCAACTTGGGTGAATGGGTCCTGGCTCAGTTTACCAGGACCTAACCTCGGGGGATGGAAAGAGCACTAAAAACCCATTCTAGATCAACTAAAAAATGGGGGTCCTCTTAAGGGAGGACCCATTTGCCACCTTGGGTGAATGGGTCCTAGCACCATTTTCTAGGACCTAAATTTTCCCAATTTAAATTTTTTATTATTTAATTATTGGTATTCAGGATAGATCTTCGGGAGGTGTCATAAATAAGGCTTAAATTTGAATTAAAAGGGCCAATTAACTCTAATCAACCACAATTAATTAAGACCACCCTAGATAAATGTGAAAGTGTGTTACAACACCTAAGTAAGGTACACATTAGGTACATTTTATTTAGAAAGGGGCCCATAAGGCTTAATCAAGTAAATAAATCCTAGAAAAGTGTGAAAGTGTGTTACAACACTTCACAAAACCTTTGCAAAGGATCAATTAAGGAATTTTTTAACCAAATAAAAATCCTAGAATGTTGTGAATGTGTAAAACACATTACAATACTACTCCAAGATACCATTAGTTTAGTTTTAATATTAATTATCCAAATCAGGTAAGGGAAAAGGCTACTTAATCCGTTACTACATTTTTCCCCCACTTTAGTGAGAGGATGACCCCATGTCAAACTCACAATAAAGTAGACATCCAAGACACTTAAGTATGTAGAAATACCAAAGATACATAACCATACCCTATCAAAGGCCAAGAAACATAAATAAAAGATCAAGCACAACCATTTCAATGCGATGTGAAACTGGGTTGTTTATATGTTGCTCACTCTGGGGTAGTGGAACCTCAATCTTTCCACTAGGTTAGTTGTCCCGATGAAGTGGTTTAGTGATAAATTCATGCTAGTGTGTCAGCTTCCCACCATATAATGAGAAATTCATGCCAGTGTATTAGCTTCCTATCATACTAATTGTACCAAAGTTATCCTTCTGATAACTTTAATAAGGCACCACAATGTAATGCTTTTGTCAATGATTTTTTCATGTAAAATTTTTATTAAAGGGGATTTTTCTTTGTTCATGTAAAGGTATTCCTCTTAGGGAAAATTGTGCCTAAAGTCTCCAAGAGAGGACAAGTCAAAAGTGTCAGATCGTCACCCATGGGATGCCTCGTTCGCATCATGCCATGTCAGTAGATCATACACTCTTGGATGACATCAAACTCAATGAAACCACCAAGAAGAGGACACATCACAAGAAAACAGAAAAACCATGCCATTAAATTTTTCCAAAAGATGTCATTGATGTATACCCCCACTTTAAAACGGTTGCTACACCATTATTGTGAGCAATTGTTTTAAAGTAGCCAATGCTTTTTTCCTAAGAAATGAGAGCTTTCCTCGAAAAACCCTATGCCAATTTATATGTTTCCAAAATAAGATGTCATTAATTAGGAAGGGTTTCCCCCATAAATACATAAGTGATCTATGGATTTCGGGTCAGTATTTTTTTGCTACAATTTTGTTATAAGAGAATTGAACTATTATCATTCCCCAAATACACATAAAACTAGAAGAATGACACAAAGAAAGAAAAAAAAGAAAAACCTTTCATATCAACATGGAAGAAACATGAATGTCTCGATGCCTTGCATCATCCCTGAAAGGAAAACACTAGATAAACAAAAGATAAATACAAATATTTTGGGTCAACATGGAAGAGACATAAATGTCTCAATGCCTTGCATAATCCCCAAAAGGAAAACACAAGAAAAAGAAAAGATAAAGAAAAAGCTTTTGGGTCAACATGGAAGAGACATAAATGTCTTGACGCCTTGCGTCATCCCCAAAAGGAAAACACAAGACAAAGGAAAGAATGCTTATGACATAGAGAAGAATGAAGGTACATATAGAAGAATGCACAAAGAAGAGGGAGGAGACATCAAATGAAACATCGTGAGGGATCACATTATGGACATGCAATCACATAAGAAAAAATGAAAAAAAAGACTAGTAAGGCGCAGGCGAGTCAACCTAAAGCAGTTCATCTACCTCCCAATCTCAGTCGATATAAATAGAAGGCAAGCAACTAGCCAAAGGGACAATGACACATGCATTACTAGGACAAGGCTATCAAATGCTTGCCCCCACTTTTTGTAGGGAAAGAATGATCCGAGATAGGTGATGACAATGAGCTCCTTACATTAAAGAAAATGATTTTCAATAAGTGTAAAAACACGTAATAGTGAGAAAGGTGTGATTCTACAACCATTACATGGCAAGGAGTGGAATGCATACTAGTGTTATTCAATTAATATAGGACAACTATTGACATCAAAGTGAAAATTTATCAAGACCAATTTGAATGCACGATAGTCTTTCATACTATGTCGAAGGGTTTTGTGTTATCGATAATGTGGAACATTTGCATCTTTGGGATATAGTCCTATCTTTTCTTTCATGGGTGGTAATGTTATAAGTTCTTGGTTTAGAAGCAGGTGTAGTTTTTTTTCACTTTCAGGTGGAAAACAAGGGAATTTTAGTTTATTTAACTTGTAAGGCCTCTTTTGTTTTCTAGATTCACCAACTTCTCTAGATGGAATTAGGGCAGTAAGTCCTGAGATAAATTTGGTATCATTATCTTCAGGAACCATGGGTTGTTCTTTAGGAAGGAGGACACTTATATCAAGAGGAGGATCTAAGACAATCCTACTATCATTATGAAGAGTTATGTATTCTTTAGGAATGAAAGTATTTGTGTCAGGAGGAGAATATTGATATCCTAGCCCTTTGGTATTATCAATGGGTATCTGCTCTAGGAATTAATGAATTTCATGTTCACTTGTATCACATCCTTTTTTATTTAAGATTGTGAATCCTTTTTCATATGTCTCTTCAAGGTTAATATATGTTTTGGTCACTTTGTTGACATAGGATGGGTGAATGCTTGTTTTTTTAGAGGAGCTAGGTTCACCTATGGTAGGGAACTTAGGTTCAACTTGTGACTCAATTTCAGGATGTAAAAGTCTAAACATCTCAATTTGTGTGGGTTGTTTCATTGAAGGATAAAAGGATACATTAGAATCCAAGTTGTTAAGGCAATCATTTATGAATTCATCCATGTTGGCATCATCTTCTCCAATGTAGTCAACATCATGAGGAGGACATGCATTACGAGTTGTGTGAGCATGAGTAAGTTCAATTTTATTAGGATCGTTGCCAAAAACACAACTTAACACATCAACCAAAGAGAACAAGGATTTCCAAACACTGCCTAAACAATTCTCCATTTTCAAAATTTTAAATCTAAACATATTAACTTTTTTATTACACAATGCAATAGACTAAAAAGGAAATATTTGAATGCAATTTTGAATTTTAACAATGCACTAAAATGAAGCAATTTAAGCTAAATGCAATGAATTTGATGAAACGGCAAATCAAGAAATTGAAACTGTAATGTAACAGCACCAAACAAAAGCTAGAAATTGATATTTTAATGTTCAAAAAATGTAGATCAATAGCTAACAGGGACTCATTCGCCAATAAGGGTGAATGGGTCCTAGTTAGATGTTTCTGAAATATTTCAATGGATTTCAAAGTGATTTTTATGGCTTTTCAAATGCTAGAAGATGCAGATTTGACCTGATCAGGGACACATTCACCAGTAAGGGTGAATGGGTCCTGGTTAGGTATTTTAAACTTTAATAATTTGCAAGATTTTAGTACTATGTTTCAGTTATAGGTCTGAGACAATGACTTTCAGTTTCATATTTTCCATAAATGCAATGTAAATGTGCAATAAAAAGATGAAATACAAGGCCTAAATTGAAATGCAATTTTTTATTTATTTTCAAATGCAATTGTATGAAATCTAAATGATATTGAAAATGATTTATTTTCTTTTGTATTTTTCATATTTAGAGTAATACAAAATAATGCAAATCTAAACCCTAGATGAGATGCAATATTTTAATGCAAAACAAGTAACCCTAAATGAGATCTTAATGAATGCAAGATCTAATCTAAGATGCGTTAAGAGACTCCAAAAATAAGAAAATTGCAATGCCCAATATTTTGTGTTCACCAAAATGTTTAATAGGAAAAATTAGGGTTTACCACCATGAATGAACAAGATGATAAACCACTAAATCTTTTCCTTATTAAAACACTCAATTATGAGGGGAAAAATATGCAAATAACAATTATAAATACTACCTAACTATTATAGCAACTATGAGGGAAGTTTTTAGAGCATAAAAAGCTATGTACCTTGTCAAAAACTTGTTTTTAAGTTATAGAGGACTCACTTTCCTTCAGTGGAGAATGGGTCCCTGTTAGGGTTTTTGAAATTGAGATCAGGGTTCTATTCCTTGATGTCTGCACTCTCAAAATCCTGATTATCAAGTTTCAGAAGTCTGTAGATAATTTTGTAGCTTCAATTCTTTGATTTTTCACTTTGAATGACAACTTGACAACTTTGACAATTTTGCTCCAAACTTGCTCCACTTGATCTTTAACCTATAAACCTACAATCACACATTCAATGGAGGGAAAACTTTTTGATTGTTATTGAATGAGGGTTTTCCTCAGTCAAACCCCTTGTAGGTAATTAAACCAAATGATGAAATAAAGGAATGAAGCATGAAACATAAAATATGTGATTAATGTCACCTTGGATGATGTCTTGTGTAACAAACCTACAAACTAACATGTAGTGGCCATGAATAATGTAGATATTGAATCCTTTAAAATGATGTGAAACAATACTTGTAATAGATCTTCAATGCTACACTCACAATCTTAGCTCAACAACATGAATACATGCATCAAACCCTTGATATGATGACATGATCTTGAATTGCTACAATAAACTCTTGAAATCTGCCTTGAAATGCCTTGTGAATGCTCTTGAAATGATCTATAATGCTCTTTTGAAATTTTTAGAATGTTTCATAAACTTGCTAGGAGAAAGAATGTGAATTAACCCCTTGTTTATACTAAATTAGGAGATTAACCCCGAAATTCAAACAATTAAGGCTGACACTAGATCTAGAAACATACATTATTAAATTCTCACTGAGAAGAAATTTAAAAAGGGGGTCCTCATTAATGGAGGACCCATTCGCCACCTTGGGTGAATGGGTCCTAGCTCAATTTACCAAGACCTAACCCTAGGGGATGGAAAGAGCACTAAAAGCCCATTCCAGATCAACTAAAAAATGGGGGTCCTCTTAAGGGAGGACCCATTTTCCACCTTGGTAAAATGGGTCTTGGCACCATTTACTAGGACCTAAATTTTCCCAATTCAAAAATATATATTATTTAATTATTGGGTTTCGGGATAGATCTTCGGGAGGTGTCATAAATAAGGCTTAAATTTGAATTAAAAGGGCTAATTAACTCCAATAAACAATAATTAATTAAGACCACCTTAGATAAATGTGAAAGTGTGTTATAACACCTTACAACACCTAAATAAGGTACACATTAGGTACATTTTATTTAGAAAGGGGCCCATAAGGATTAATCAAGAAAATAAATCCTAGAAAAGTATGAAAGTGTTACAACACTTCACAACATCTTTGCAAAGGATCAATTAAGGCATGTGTTGATCATCAAAGCTTGTGCCTCTCTAATAGCCTTATGGGAAATTTAGCGACTGGGGAACTGATTTGCACCTCACTGAATACCTCTGAGATTTTTATAGAAATTCGGCTCTTCTTTGAGTTTTGGAGAAAAGGATAGAAGCTTACATGTAAACATAAAATAGGAAAATGGAAATGTGCCAAAGGTTTTACAACATTTTAAATCCAATTCCCTTTCTATGAATGATATATTAGACACAAAATACCACAAACCTTCATTGTTTGGAAGAGAACGAGTAGCAAAGGCTAAATACAAGCATAGTGCAGTCTTCGAAATCTCCCCACAGGTAGTGTTCATTAAGGTCTGATCAAGCATAAAAATTTCCAAGGATAACAAAAAAACATTTAAAAAATGCATAGACCCTTCCTCTTGTTATAGCATAATATAAAGAAACAATAATCCTTAAAGAAATTGAAAAACTTCAACAAACATATTCCAATTTCCACAAGTTATTATCATACCACATAAGCCTACAACATGGAAATCAACCACTCAAACTACTTGAATTAAGCTTAACACGGTGTTTCATTTAGAATGAAAGCATAAAGAAAGAACTTGACAAAGTCCATAATGTGCACAATCTCAAAGATTTCTTCTAAATAGTTCATGCTTAAATATCAAATGAACATAGAAAACAAAGGTTGAATGCCAATCCGATAATAGTTTGAGTAAAAACAATATAACATGCAAGAGAAAAGCAGTGTTCTGCCAATTACTTCTAAAAATACATCTATCTTCTAAGGAAAACTAAAAGAACTTCTATTTTGAAAGAATAAAACTGGAACTCTTTTCTTGGAACTGAAAGAACTCTTTTCCCTCGGTCGCCACCTCCCTTTTATAGTTGAAAAGAGAGAGAATCGCCACCACTTCCCAGAAGTAAATACTGCTCGATACCAGCATTTGATAGCTCATGATCCAATCTTAGATCTCTTGTTAGGTTGCAACAATATTTACTCATTAATTATCAATTGCCTCATTTATGTCATTTTAGATATTTAGCAAAGATCATTATCTAAAAGCAATCAGATCCTAGAAAATAGCCTGGAAAAAATCTAGTTGACCAATCATGTAGCTTGGCAGCACCGACTCGAAGTTTCCATCCTGAAAACAAGGAAGACCTAGTATGCTCTGAAAAACTCCAAAACGATCGCTTCTAAAAGTGAAAACTACCTGTAGTGAAGAGATGATGTTTCAAGCGAGTGGGGATTCTTAAGCTTAAGAAAATTTCCCCTGAGAGAATCTTTGTCGAGCTAACATGTGTCTTGGCCTTCTTCTGAAAGGAAGATGATAAACAAAAGTCGTGTAGCCACCATGTGGCGCATTATGTGCCTTTTAGAAACACTTTTTCTTTAAGCGCAAACACATCCCGAAGCTAAAAACACATAAAATCTAAAAATCTAAAAATGACAAGGAAAATTTTCTTTACAGTTCTAGCGACTCAAAGGGGGCCTTTGCTTGCAAAGGCATGAACCTAGGGCTCTAGAAATTCCAAGAGTTTGAGGAAGGTGGAATTTTGCACTTCCCATTCCAAATTAGTTGGTCGAACAAGACCATGGATGAGCTTGTATGCTTGGCCTAGCTCGAAGACTTCCTTGAAGGAAACAAGTCCCCATCTTGCTGAAACAACCCCGAGGTGATAATAGAGATGAGAAAGGGGAAAGATCTTGTGCTTGATTTCATCAAAAGTGGGCATCACACTCAAACTCAGGAGTTCCATAGAAGTCTAGACCTTATGTCTAATTGCATCTATTATTTGTTCAACTGATAGCACATCTCCATCCAATGAGAAAAGGGGATGCAAATCGTAGCTAACCAGAACACTGAAATCCTTCCAAATTTCATTGACCCTTTTGTTCAACAGTGCCTGGAATTCCTTACATCTTGTTGTGATCTTGTGGCAGTTGATGATCTCATTTTCTTTGTTGGAGGCAGCCCTTCAATCTGGAATCCTTGCAGCTTTTAAAGCCTCATCAGTGGCCACACACAATCTAGAAATTAGGCTTTGTGATTCCACTACTTGGGGAGTATATATCTGTACAAATTGTTCGGCCATAAGGCCAACCTTTCTGTTTAATTCCCGAACATCCCTTAAAAACTATAGGGTTAGCTGAGAATGGCAACCGCAACTATGATCCTTTCCCAGTGTGTAGATATTAAATTATTTAATATTGGGAAGGTCCTAGACCCTTGTGTAGAAGTTAACTCCTGATGGAACTGAGCCTCTCTCACTCTTGCATTCTCCTCCATTTGATTCTTCTCTTGGAGGGCATTTTCTAGTTCAAAGTTCAATCTTCTAATCTCTTGGTCACAAACCTACAGAGCGGATACGATCTCTTGTCTTGACTTTTCTGCTTCTACCTGGGCCTTCTATAGATCATTGGAATTTGAGATTGGACACCGTCCAACTCTCTCTTTATATTTTCCTAAGTACATTTGTACTCTATGTTTGTCTATTGCTTAGTAGCAAGCTCAACTCTCAACATTTCAATTTCAGCATACAGTTGAACCTGTTCACCTTGGGCCTCTTTGAGCAACCTAGTTGATTCTCCTTGCTAATTTTGTATGTCTTATGCAGGCCATTTCGACATCCCTAGCCTTGATCTCTTTCTAGAGACTATTCACTATTTCTTTTACATTCATCAACTCTTCCTTACGCTTCTTCAATTTCCTATCCAGCCTTTCATTATCCGCATATACCACATTCTAAGTGGCCTTAGCTAAGACTACTTTATCGCGTAAGTGAGTTTCATTTAGATCTAAACCCATGGATTTGATGTCATAATCCTCTATCTACATTTTTCCCTCAAGCTTGGACATGAGTGGCTTCATGGTAGTGATCAGCAAATAATTCTACTCTTCATTGAAGCAAGCTTCAATCTTCTTATTAGCCGACAGCATGGAATTTTTTAATAGTCTTTTCTACTTTCTTTCCTATCAGGCTCACTTGGTTGCATCGAAATGATCTTGGAGACTCTAAGGGGTATCAATGCTTTGTGTTGCAATGGAAGCACCTGGAGGGAGACCAAAAAGGGTGATGGAAGGAGAAACCTTAGATGTATGAGCATGTGGGGAGGAAAATGGGAGTGTAATCATGGAAAATGGTGGGATACCAAATTGAGATTGGGCAAGGGAAAAACTAGTCAAAGTGGAAAAATACACGGGCAGAAGGAGAGATGTTTTTCCAGAAGTGGATGGACCTAGAGTAATGGGGAACATGGATGTTTCAGCTCTTTTAATGGGGTCCCTTGATAGGGTGATTAAAGAATCAATAGTGTCTGAAGTGGATGTTTCTCACTCGGCACACGGGGTTGCTTCACAAGGTTCATTAAAAATGGTAGGGGGTATATTCAAGACCAAAATATCGAGGTATGTGGATGGAGGAATCTTCTTCATAGATAGGGGCTAGAGAAGTAACTAGAGATACAGAGATAGGAAGAAGAGGGGGAATAAAACTTACCTATGCCATGGCGGTTGAAACACTTTGTAGAATGGACTCTGCTTCTTCTTCTCCTCTAGTTGATACACTGGCTCTACCCAAATCTTGCAACTGTTTTTTCTTTGTATGGTTGGAACTAGTATGTTTTAACCCTTTAGTGGTCGATCCCACTAAAACTTAGCCTTCAATGACCACAATGGACCTTCTTGGGGATCGTCAAGCTCTTTACCATTTACTTCGGCTACTGGTAGAGAATGTGACCTATGAGTCCTTTTGCTTCGACCCTTTTCTTTTGTCTAAATCTTGGGGCCTAGAAGCATGGTGTAGAATCTGCTCCTATTCAATCTCAGGACTTGTCTTTAGATTGTTATTGTCAGTATCAGCCTCTTCATCGTCAATATCTTCAAACTTTCATCATGTGGCTAAAAATCTCTGGACAAGGCATTGAGACATCTCATCTCTTTTCAGAACCTCCAAAAATTTGCCTTCTTCCTTTTTGACCATCCCTTACATTTTAATTGTGTGTTGAGAGATTTAACCATCAAGAAGTTCCTCTGATACTCCACCTGCACTACATAGAAATTCAACCATTTTGGTTATTTGGATGGTATGCAGGCCAAGTCAATGTATACGTCTAGGCTTTCCTGAGTTGGATTCTTCCTTGACTTGAAATATTCCCAACTCTCATGTTTCAAAGTTGAGAGGTGCTTGATCAGATTGTAGTCCCATGTGTCACAAATTAGAACCAAGCCTAAGGCCTCTAGTTTATTTGTAAGCTCACCCTCTACCTTCCGCCTTCCCAATGTTACCTAACTATTAGCAATGTTGAGGGGGATCAGGTATAACCTTGTCTTATTCCTTTCGACACCATAGGTATTGTTGGAAAGGGTTTCCTATCAGCATGCCTCTTGTTGACGCCTAAAAATGCTAAGCAACATCCTTATGGGAAACTCAATTAATAGGGGGACCAATTGCGCTAAACCAAGTGACCTTTGGGTTTTTCAAAGAACTCATCTCCTTCTGTATTTGGGGGGTTTGGAATGGGAAAAGGAAGCAGATATAAAAAAATAAAGTTTAATCTAAGGCAATGCGCCAAGAGTTAAGTATGGGCACAGTAAATATTTCTTTCAAATGATATTTAAGGGCCCATTCACCAATTTGCATGTCCAGAAATAACAAAAAGTATAGATGAAAAACCAAAGCAGTCTATTAAATAACATAAAATAACTTCCATACACATTCACTAAAAAGAAGAGTCCAAGACATGGTCTGAATCAACAAACTTATATTGAAATTATAGAAGTTCTGCAAATAAACTACTCAGTACAACAACAACACAATATAATGTTTTTTCAACTAACTAAGAAATAGAAAGGCCGAACAAACATGGCATAGTCTGTGAGTCTTAATACAATAATAAAAAATAATACAAAGGCCTAGTGTCTTTCAACAATTTTTTTGTGTATCCTTCTAACCTATTTTTGGAAATTTGAAGTAGTGTATATAGAAAATTATCCCACTGCCTAAGAGCCAGCAACAGAAAATATTCCCAAGCACGAGCAATGATGTCCGTTGCAATGATTTCCCAAGGCTGTTGCAACAGAAAATATTCTAAAACATAGAATGCAGTCGCCTTTGAATGAGATGCATCCCTCTACAAATGATGCCTGTGGTCCTAGTGTGGAAGAAGCAAAATTCCCATGCAGACACATGTCACTCACACATAGAGTTGGTTAGGACACGTGGTGATAGGATGGACCTTTTCATTCATTCTTCCATTCTAGTGATGAAATTCCCTGCAGAGAAGACAAGTGGAGAAGTCTTTGTTTCAAGTGCTGACTATAGGGTCTTCCAAAAGGTGCCCATGGAATGATGTTACGTGGCATGCGGATCGAGCTCGGTAGAGAAGCAAAGGGGAGTGGGCTCACAAAGACCCGCATTGTTGACATGTGATACATGGTGGGGCTCAATGAAGAAGCAAGGGAGGAAATATTTCCAAGGAGTGCACGGCAGATACATGGAGCAAACAGGCAAAACTCTTCAAAAAGGGCCTGAGGATATTCAAAGGCATGAGGCACGGGCCGGGGCCAAGCAAAATAATAACATCAACCAGAAGGGAGCTCTAGTGATTTTCAATCCACAACTTTTGGTGACTACTAGGGGCATTTCGCTTGTAGAATGGGAACCCAAATTTTCTAGTTCGAAGACCAGAGCCTTATTCAATGGGCAACAGAGTTAGAGCTTTAAGAGTGCATTATGTAGAGGTATCCAGTCGACCTCGGATGGTATCAATATAGTGCATAGATTCTCTTGCACCTCATGCAAATCAATTACTTCTTTGAAGGGAAACTCCATGGATATCTTGGTCCCAAACTCAAGCTGAAAGAGTAGCCACGCTATTTGATGGGTGACGCCTTCAATGTCCTTAGTAGTGGGGAGCTGACTGAAATTTTGGAAAGCAGATAAATCTTGCTACTTTTCCTTGATTTTTTTTGTGATATGCTCCACTTTTTCCACTGAATCATCAGAGAGAAATGGGGAGGGAAAGCCCATCTGAGTCAAATGGGAGAATTTCATCCGCATATTGTTCATAGTCTAACTCAGTGGTGTCGAGCAATTGCTAGCATGGAGGATGGCTACGTGAAAATGGATGAATTTTTTTTCCTTCTTGGTTGTTGACCTCCGATCTTCAATCCCTACGTTCACCAATTCTTCATTCACCACTATGTATAACTTGTCTAGCAACTTCTTTGCCTTAGGCACCCTCTGCGCAATGAACTGTGGGAACTATTCAATTGTTCCATGCACCTCACTGCTCAAACTTGTTGCTTCCACCATGAATTGAAGTGTCGAATGAAGAGTCAGACAAAAAGTATTGACTTTCTCCCAGTAGGAGATATATAGTTGTTGGGCTACTAAAAGGAGATCTGATTAAGGAGCAAGGGGTTGGGGAGGATTTTTCAAAATACCAATTTCCATCTCCCTTGACTCAACATCTTGTTTCAGCTCTTCAATTTTCTTGTTTTCCACGGAGAGTTGTCCCTGCAGCGTTTCCAACTTGGTGTCCTTACTTTGCAATAGTTCCTCAATTTGGCTCCAAGTTCTGGATTCTTTTTCTAGGGAGAGCTTTACATCCTGGATATCCTTTTCAAGTTGAGCTTGTTTTCCCTGGAGCTCCTGATCTTTCTATTGCATTTCTTGCTCCAATTGAACTCGCTATTACCTATGCTCTTCGGTTTTCTATTGAATTTCTCCCTCTGCCCAACCTAATCAGTCTTGTAACTCCTGGTTTTTCTATTGTAGTTTGACAACTAGGTTGTGATCCAAGGACTAGAACTTTGCAAGTTCCACCCATAGTTTGGCACTTTCCGCCTACGCTTGTTGAGATACTTGTGCAATTTCGGAATGCTTAGCCTTTTATTTCTTCAGTAGGACCTCCATCATTTCTTTGACATTTTTGAGCTCCTCTTTCTTCTTCTTTAGTTGGTGACTATGCTTGAGAAAGTTGATAGTCACCACCCATTCGATTTCCTCCATCAGTTCAATTTTGTCCTATGGTCAGGTTGCATGTCGATCGATTCCCACAACATGGATGGTGTAATACTCAGGTTGCATCTCCCCTTGTATTTTGATGGTGATCAGAGTCATGGTTAAAAAATGAAATGACCTATGAACCTCATTGAAGAGGGTCTACACACATGGCTCAACAGACTCTGCTACATCCTTTTATTTTCTCTTTTGGACCCTAACAGCCCATGTTGTTTTTGTTTTGTTGCCTTCCCCAATAAATTTTTCTAGTGATTTAATCAACTCACCAGTGAAGGGTGCACTAGGAGGAAGAGAAAAATGGAATGAGAGAGTTATGGTCCCAGATGATGTCTTTTTTCGCAGAGAGACCATTAGTGGGGAGAATGAGGGAATGTTATACCAAGATCCAGTCTGGGAAGTAGTGGAAGGATTCATGGGGAGCGGTGGTGGTAGTGAAGATGTAGAGGATACCATCTATTGGGCAAGCTAAGTTGGAGCCGACGCAGTGGTGGAAAAAGTGGTAGTAATGGCGTTTCTGGACTGGACTGCGACAAAAGGTGGAATAGACCGCAGGGAAGTAAAAGTTGTATGTCTGATTTGGGAGAATTGACAGAAACCTCCCATGGGCCTGGAAGCAAAAAAAGAAAGGCCAACACTTGAAGTAATTAGGGGCGCAAATACAACAAAGGTAACCAAAGATTGTGTAGTGAGAAGAGAGGGAGAGAAAGATACCTAAGGTGCAGAGGACTCTGATTCTTGGCTCATTGTAGGTTCCTATGAGCCTTCTCTAGAAGTTGCATCCATGTGCTGCCTCCTATCAGGTGGAGAATTGTCCACTTCTATGACCTTTGAAGGTTTTTGGGATACCCTGGGTATTTTCACAACCCATGTGCATGGTCATGAGGCCTCCAACTGCAATGTAGTCACCTACACTCTCAGTGGAGCTTTGTCGGGTTGTTTTGTCGCTTTTCCAATTTTCTGCACTTGGGCCTTTTTCACCTCTTTTCTCTTCATTATATATTCCTTATCTTCCTCTAGGTCAACATCCTCATCATCGCTTGCATTAGTATCTTCATGCCCTCTGTTCCATAGATTATTAAATTTTCCATCCTTGTGTGTCTCTTGGAACGGGGCATTAAGGCATTTGGTCTCCTAACAATAAATCTAGAAGTCTGCAATTTTTTCCTCACTCCACTGCCAATGCTTAACCAATTGATTGCGAAGGGTGGCCCCCATTTTAAGCTTGTCATTGGGCTTATCCAAAGGGAAATAGAAAGAGAGCCATGGTGACCTCCTATCTTCAATAGGAACATAGGTCAAGTCCACAAATAGATCATTTTGGTCTGACTGCAAATTTTGTCAAGCTTCCCAATAGGGCCAGGAGTTGTGAATCACCTTAATATTCAACTTTGCTATGTCATTATCAGGATTATATTTTCATTTTTCACAAATTAATACCAGCCCCAAATGAGATAGCTTTGCTTCTAGCAGACCATGTGTCTGCTTCTCTAACATTATTACCCCACCAAAGGTCAAAGGGCATAAGAAAAAACATTTCTGCTTCTTTCCTTCATAAAAGTTGAGGTCAATAATCGCTATTTGTCGAAACACCTCAAGGGAAATCACCCTATTTGTAACACATACCGAGAGCTAGAATGGATCCTCAGTAAAGCCATGCAGCCTAACAAATGTGAAATCCTCCCCAAGAAACCAATCACAAGGAGGAAGGAAATTTTGCATCCATCCCATTTGCTCGGTGGAAAGCCAATAAATCTTGCCATCCTCACTAAAATCTCGCAAAATAGGAGTTAGGAAACACTCAGAAAATGCATAGTAATCATAAGTTGCAGAAAGAAGGGAAGTACACATAGAAACCATCCTTCTTACTCCGCTTTCATCAAAAATAGCCAAACCCAAGCAGTGTCTAAAGAAGTCAGGGTTCTGGTGTAAAAACATGTGAGCAAGGAGAGAAGAAAACCTAAACCTATGTTGCATTTGATAATCCTTGATTTGATTTATCATATCCCGAATAATGACCTCCGTGAAGTCATGCCAAAATAGAGAATGTTGTCTTCTCAACTAAAAACCCAGGCCCATTTGAAACTCATGAACCTACTGATCATTGTCCATGCTGCAATCAAAAACCATCATAGAGAAGGCATCCTATAAGTCTGAATTGAAAGCATTGTGCATGGTCAGAACCTATGGTGGCTTCGATACATCTTCCTTAGGCCTTTTGGTTTCTTGGTTATAAAATTCTAGAGCATAATCTCTAGTTCTCCAGAACTCTTCTCCACCTTCTACAGTGAATATCTCCATACCCATTGCTCTAGAATTCTTTCTGGTAAGGATGTGTTATGCCCTGCATAACCACCCCATTTTATTCTAGAAAAAAATGGGTCCCCCTTCTCTTTTTGGTTTTGTTGCCTCTGTTATTTGCTTTGATCTTTGGAATTTTTTTCTTTTCCTCTTAATTTTGTCTTTTGTTCTATTTGATTTTGGTTCTGTCTCAGCTTGAGTTGGTTTTCTTCTTGCTAAGAATTGAATGAAATAATCATAAACAATAGTGTTTTTTATATGCTTTGAGGACTAATGGAGGCATTTTTTTTGTAGGATTGAATCGCTCATCTGAGGATATCTCTTAGGGAAGTCAACTGAAGGCATGCCTTAATCACATTCAACATAAAAATCCTCAAGAAGAAAGTCGCTGGAACCTTTCAGATGTCTTGCCGACTGGTGGCTTGGCTCTGTTCGTTTGAAATCCAAAGGGGGTTTGCATCGCTGGGAGTCTCCCCGAAATGGCCCGAGCTCGCCAAAAGATGAAGATCTCATAGAGAGAGATTATCTTCAGAAAAAGGTATCGCCGACATGGGAGGTCACACCAAAGAGGGATGTCATCAGGGGGATCTCGGCGGGAAAGATTTATGTTCGGCATGAGGTCTGGCCGAAGAGGAAAACTCTCGCCGAAATGTTCTCTTCCTTCAGTGTAATGTTTGGATTTCAACAAAAGGTCTTGCCAACAAGGGAAAGTCTTGCTGATATGGCATGATATCGGTGTAACATCTCGCTGACCAAAGGAAGTCTCCCCGATCATTACGCGCAAGACTAGCGTCGCCGAAGGATAAAGAGCTTGGCGAGAGTGGGGTGATCTTGGCATAAAGTTTCACCGATAGGGTGAACTCTTGCCGAAATGAAATGGCATCGGCAAGAGGATCTGAGTTCGTTATGAAGTCCCAGCGACTGGGTGATGTCCCACCGAAAGATGTTACCTTCGGGGAGAGTGGTTTGCTTTCGGCATGAAGTCTCGCCAACCTAAGAGGGTTTCCCCGATGTGATCTCAGCTTGCCAAAGGGGGTACGCCTTCGGCATAATGTCCTACCGATAGAAGGATGTCCCACCAAATTTTTTGAGCTCGGCGAATGATTTTTCCTTCGGCATGAGGTCTGCCGATTAGCATGTGTCTCATCGAAGGGTGTGCCTTCGGTGTAACATAGTGAGTTTGGGAGGATCTCCTGTCGATATGGGATTGTCTCACCGACATGGAGGATATAGCTATAACTCTTGCCGCCCGACGGAGTCTCACTAAAATATAATGAGCCTGGGGAGAATGAATGAATTCGACGAAAGGTCCTACCGATACAGTGAGGTCTCGGTGAAAGGGGTATGCCTTCGGCATATGGTCTCACGAAAAATGCAGATCTCCCCGACATACGATGAGTTTGCCAAAAGATCTTGAACTTGGAAAAATGTCCCACCGACTTGAAGAAGTCTTGCTGAAGTAGAAGGGGCTTAAGGTCAGGGAATAAGAATGAGCTCAGAGAAGCTCCAAGCAGATGATTAGGGCTCAATGAGATGTCTTCCCATGTGCAATGGTCTCGCCATGACTTCTAGCCGATAACGACTGTCTTGCTGATAGTTTTGTGGTATCGATATGACTTCTACAGCTCGCTAAAGGTCTCATTGACTGTCATATGTTACGCTGATAGCTGCTAAGAGAGGCATAATCACATCGGGGAGACACGATTAGTATCTCACCGACATGTGATTCAATATGGACCACTTTTGACTGTCCAGGAATCTGGCGTGGTGTTTGTTCACCCAATCAAAAGGAACTAAAAGTGAGTCATTGATTGATTGACTACCACCTTGAAGAAGACCAACATAATGCAACCGGTCTGGATATGCTCCGTGAATGAGCCGATGGAACACCTTGATGAACAATGGTGCAGAGATCTAACAGGGAGGCCGAAAATTGTTTCTAGAAGGGACGGTCATTGGGCAGAAGGATCTGGAGCAGGGAGAAAGGCAGAAAAGAGGAAGAAACTACAAGTCACAGGGACAGCTGTGAGGTCTATTGGTGAAAGGAAAATCGTATTAATAGAAATGCTTTAGAGCATTCAAGGCAGCTCTGCAAGGGAGATCGAGGATGGACACAAAGGCTAGAGTTAATGTTGTAGTTACAAAAGATCTACAGGTCTTTCCCAGAACAATATTTCACCAACATGGATAGTGGGGATGCCATTCAATGCAGCATTAACTCTATCAAAAGATTTGGGAGCCAACCCTTCTAAAAACGGATATATTTGTAAACCCTAGGACAGGGGCCAGCGCATTCTTTTTGGTACACTCTGTATATATGGCATTCTTGCCTCTTTGTAGAAAAAAAAAGGCAGAAATAGAGGAGATAATAGAGTAGACAGGTCTAGAAATAGATTTTCAAGAATAGGAATTTCCTGAAGGATAGAGGAGACAGAGTTGCATCCTGATTCTTTGTAATGGGAGCTTCTTTTGTCTTCTTAGTTAGGAGTTAGATTCAGCAGAAGCCAGTAATGTGTCTTTCCAATTTTCTTAGTGTAGATGGAAACGATTTGGAGTCATGGATTCTCTGTACACTGGTGATTGTGTCAGGTTCGTAAATGTTGCTTATCTATTTCACTAATAGTAGAAGCAACCAGATTAAAATCCACTTCATGTTGTGTTCTAGAATGGTGTTCATCTTGAGTTGATTATTTGATTTGAGAAGCTTTCAAGGAATGAAGATTGATTTGATGTTTTATTTAAATAGTGACTTACAATCTGTTATTGAAATTAGCACTGTGAATGAATGAAACTGTGTTAATCACAAGATAATTTTGTTCTGCAGTTTTAGTTAGGAATTCCTTGAAAGGTAACAAGTCTAGTTAAATTGGATGAATTAACATTATTTTTTGTTCCAAAGCTCTGATCTATCTTTTTCTATTTCTTTAAAAACCCTAGTTAAAGTAGGTTTAAATTCATGCTTGATATTAGAATGATCCACACGCTCAACACCAGCAGGCCCCTTGAACATTACAATTCACATCAACCATTGAGCAACATCAGCACAGTTGAGAACCAACTACAAAGACCTTGGGAGCTAAGATATCCATGTGCTGTCTTTCTCTTTCAGGAGAAACATAATAGCAATATTTTGTTTGCACTTTGTTGCATCATTAAGACCCATCAACAGAACTAGCACTAGGAGGGCCTAGAAGGGAAAGCTATTTAATACTAGGTTTTTCTCACCAGAAAGGTCTCGTAGAGTTCTTCGATCAGCTGAAAATCCACCACCTTTGACAGAACTTAATACTTCGATAAGACACAAGATTCATAAGACTGGCTCAACCATCACACCACCCTTGTCAGCCCCGCTCACTCCACTAGGCTTTTCACCTATACCCCAGTGGGTACCCATCAATCCACCACCTAATCCATCTCAAGTGCCACCATAGCTGGTTTGACCCATCCAACAGCTGGCTCAACCACCACCACCGCTACCAATGGCATTTTTTCATAATAATCCCTCTCCATTAAGGACTATTCCGGGAGGTTTTCACGATATGCCTAAGAATCCTGAGAAATTTTGTCCCAAATACATTCATGGCGAATGAAGGATTGCTGAAGAGCACATACAAGATTTTAAGGATGCTTGTACCAGAGCTCAAATAGCTCACCATGATGTAGTTTTTAGGTTGTTCCCTTATTCCTTAGGAGACATGGCGTATAACTGGTATCTCAATCTTCTGCAAGGTTCCATTCTGACCTGGACACACTTGGAAAATGCTTTCGTCAATCAGCTCAGGGTTTATGTGGATCCAGCCCTTTTATACCACCAATTCACTACCATCATGAAGGAACCAGGTGAATCCTTGCCTTTATTCAATACCAAGTTCCAATGAATGTATAGGAGACTGCAAGACCCCTATCTAGTTACTGAAAATAGTGCCATTCAAGCATACTTTAGGGTTATAGACCCTTTACTTTGCTTGTTCCTACAAAGGACTTATCAGCCTGTAGACATTGATTCCCTGTCTAAAGTCTATCATCTAGCTATCAAGCTGCAGCAATAAATTAGTTCTCAACAAGGAAATTTGGGAGGTGGTTTTCCTCCAATAGGGTACCAGATGCATAGCCCAACCCCTTTACTCAATACTATCCCAGGGATGTCTTCTTCCCATTATGGGCCTATGTCTGAATTGCAAACTCAACCACCTATCCCATTCTTTGCTAATGGAACTCCTGACTTCTTCCAACAACCACAGGTTCCTCAAAGTTCTCATCATCATCATAACCAAATTGGAACACTGAATCATGGTGGTCAACCACCTATTGCTAAGAGTGTGGAAAGTGAAAAGATAGTTCAACTCACAAATGAGGTAAAGACCTTAAAGAAAATGTTGTCCCAAGTCACAAATGACATGGCTCAGCTTCGATTGAACCCCTCCCAAAACCAAGGTAACTACCCTAATCAAAACAACAACAATCAAGGTAATTATCAGAATCATAACAATTACAACCAAAGGGGTTATCAAGGCCAAAACTCCCTTAACCAAGGTTATCAAAATCAAAATAGGGGATATAACTAGAGGCCAAATAACAACCGACAATGGAATATAGGGCCAAAAAATAGTGGAGTTTCCCATAATTATCAAGCTAATGAGGAGAGGTCACATACTGCAAATGTGGCTAATCTCAATTTTATAACTAACTGGTGCAGGCTGCATGATACTGCAACCCATTCTAAGGTAAACTTCCCTGAAATGGAAAAGATGGTCAAGATGGCACGGGCAGATGCCCAAACATTCCAAGGGAATTAAAACAAAGGTGGTGACTCAGTAGATACAACAATGACTTATGACCTGTTCGAGGAAGAACCCTCATTCCCAAGGCAAGATGAGAATGAGCCAAAGGAAGATATGTATGACGCCCAAGCTTTTTAGACAAAGGGAGGACACTTCCTAAGAAATCAGAATAAGGGTCTGTTTACCACATCAGCACCACCTAATCACATGGTGCCTCCAAATTAAAGTGCCGATAACAACCCTCCTCCACCAAAAGGCCACCTGACTTCCATAATAGAGGTAATTCACTTGGGGTTGTCAAAAGTAATGCAAGTTATAGTATAGAATTTGATATTGTTTCTAAGATGCAGAAACAAAAAACCTCTCTGTCATACTTCGACATCCTAAAGTGGTGCCCTGCCCAACGGGAGATAGTGCTAAAGGCTTTGGAGCAAGCTAATAAATCAAAAGAAAAGAACATGGTGGCACCTGTTGCAAACATGAATGCAACCTTGTACAGAAGCAAGGTAGGTACTCCACCATTTCTTTTAAGTTTAAGAATTTGTGGGAAGAACCTACATAATTGTATGTTAGATTCGGGGGCTTCTGGCAATGTTATGCCATTTTTTATATGCAAGAAATTGGGATTAAACCCTGTCCAAACAAACAAGAAGGTCATCCAACTTGACAAGACAAAGGTTAATGTAGTGGGAGAGTTGAGAAACATACATGTGCAAGTAGGGTCAGACCCTAGGATTCAAACCAATATAGATGTTCAAGTGGCAGACATTTCTGAGACTTATGGTATGCTGCTGAGCAGAGATTTGATGAAAGGTATAGGGGGATATCTCTCCCTTGACTTTTCACATATGTGGCTACCATGGAGGGGAGTGCCTACGCAAATTAGGGTCGAAAGTGACCCTCGCCTCAAGCATGTCATCACTGAGTATGATTGCCCCAATGAGGTAGCTTACTTTGAGACTGGGATAGGGGTTTATAAAAGGGATGAAATTTTAACCTTTTATATTCTTGATCCTAAAGAAATGCCAATACCAAAATTCCCTGATTCTATGAATAATGAAAACCAACAAGCATTGATCAAGAAGTTACAACAGGATCAGCTAGTCTTAGGGGAAGATACCAATCTGCAGAGTCTTCTACTCCCTAATTGGTGCAGGGTGCATTACCAAAATCATTCTGAATTAACTTGCCAACCCTACATTGACATTTTAAATCATGTTTCTCAAGCTGAGGAAGCTAGCTTAAGTCACCCTGAGACCGTTTCAAATCACTTCTCATTTGAAGCCAAGGAAGCAATAATGTTAACCAGGGATAAGATACCTTCAAAGGAAGTTCCTTCTCAAAATGAACCTACTCCAGACACATTTATGAATCACCATGTTAATGAGGAGCAACCTCGAGGTTTATTCAAAACCCCTGCACTCGCGAGTATACCAAAACCCAAGGGGTTAACCAAAGGCACAAGTGACTGTCAGAAGGATAGCCACATATTATATGATATAGCTGTGCAAGGATTGGAAGGTGTACCTAAAGAACCTATTGAACACTCGTTCCCTATATCTGATGCAAAAGATCAAGCAGCCCCACCTCTGGCTCATCCTATCCAAATGCCCATAATAACCTCCAACGGATCAACCCCAACTCATGATCAGCTGTGGACCCTTACGTTTGATGGATCCAAATCTAAAATAGGCTGTGGTGTTGGAATTGAATTAACCAGCCCAAAAGGAAAAACTTTCTTTGCTTCTTACAGGTTGCAGTTTGGATGCACTAACAACATAGCAGAATATGAAGCTCTAACTCAGGGGCTGATGTTCACACATAAGAAGAAGGTCACAGCCTTGATGGTCAAAGGAGATTTAGAAATTGTTATCAGGAAAGTGCACAGCCAATACACATGTCACAATAGAAGGTTGGAAACTTATAGAAATTGGGTATGGAACTTGATTGAAGACTTTGATGCTTTTGGGATTAGTTTAATCCCAAGAGAGGAGAATCAGATAGCTGACTCACTAGCTATTGGTACAAGCACTCTGGAACCTATGCAAGGCTCCAAGCTCAAGAGATTCTCAGTGGAATTAATTTCCACCCCTGCAGTTCCTGATAATGTCAGGAACTTTTAGGTCTTTGATGATGATCGACATATTCTTGCTTTCCTAGCGAGTTCAAATGCTTTTGAAGGACAAATCATTGATGAGTCCAACAGGGATCAAGGAGATTGGAACCCTAGAGATTGTGATATAGAAGGGGTCCTCAATATAAAAAGTAATAGCATCCCCAAGGGAATGGTGACCTTGGAAATAATTTTTGATTCAGACCCAAGGGCTTGGGAGAAGATATCAGCTGAAGATAAAGGAGGTGAATATGAAATTGTTAACCTAGCTGATTCTGGCCTTGAAAGGAATGTCTACATAGGGAAAGCCTGCCCTGAAGCAATCATAAAAGACATATTGATGGCACTGAAGAAAGATATTGCTGCAATAGCCTGGGGATATGAAGACCTAAAGACATTTTATGCTTCTGTAATGATTCATACTATTCCTTTGAAGCCTGAAGTTAAGCCATTTTGACAGAAATAATGCCCTGTTAATGCCTTGATTGAACCACTGATCCTTAAATAAGTTCAGAAATTGCTTTCTGCAAGGATAATATTTTATGTGCGACATTCAACATGGGTGGCTAACTTGGTCCTAGTCTCTAAGAAAAATAGAGAGATCAGGCTATGTGTAGACTTCAGAAATCTGAATAAAGCTTCAGAAAAAGATAACTACCCACTTCCTTCTCTGGATGAAGTCTTGCAGACTGTCAATGGATCTCAGATGATATCATTCTTGGATGGTTACTCTGGATACAATTAGGTAATGGTTAATTGTGAAGACAGAATGAAGACAGCCTTCACTATAAAGTGGGGAACATTTGCATACATAAGGATGCCATTCAGTCTGATAAACTCTAGAGCAGCTTTTCAACGTGCCATGGACATAGCATTCAAGGATCTAATTGGTAAATGCATTATTGTTTACATGGACAACCTGACAGTGTTCTCCAGGGATAGATTGAACCATGCTATAGACTTGGCTAAGGTTCTTGAACGATGTATTCGATATGGCGTCTCTCTGAATCCTAAAAAGTGTGTGTTCAGGGTTTCTGAAGGGAAAATTTTGGGACACGTAATCTCTGAAAGAGGAATATCAGTCGATCCAGACCGAGTTGAGTCCATTCTGAAGATCACCATGCTAGGAAGTAAGAAGGAGATGAGATCTTTCTTTGGAAAGATCAACTTTGTGAGAAAATTCATCACGGGTTTTGCATAAATTGTAAAACCATTAAACGAAATGATGAAGAAAGACACCACAACAGAATGGAGTGAGGAGGCAAAGGTCACATTTTCATAGATCAAGTGATCCATTTCAGAAGTGCCAGTCCTCACTAGCCCTAACTATTTAAAACCATTCTATATTTATTCCTTTGCTTCTGAACATTCCTGCGCAGCTGTCCTAACTCAACGAAGAGGAGAAGCAGAGGAGAGACCAATCGCTTTCATGAGCTCTCCATTCAAAAATGTTGAAGATAAGTACCCACCTCTTGAAAAGAAAGCTTTTGCACTAGTCAGGGCTGTCAAGAATTTTAGACACTACATTCTTTGAAGTCAAATTATTGTTGTAGTCCCTGATGCAGCTGTGAAGTCCCTACTCATGGAGAGTGAATTGGGAGAACGAAGAGGGAAATGGATGGCCATTTTGCAGGATTTTGATCTAGAGATAAACCCTATGAAACTTTTCAGAGGTATAGGCCTATCTAAGTCTATGGCCAATACTAGTGACAACATCATTTGTCAGCAATACACCACTCAGTCCTTCTCCAACGACCCTTGGTATGCCGATATCATCTACTTTATGCTCAATAATCGATGCCTGCAGGGAATGAATACAACTCAGAGGAGAGTGTTGAGAATGAAGAGCTCTCATTATATGCTCAAAGGAGGATTGCTATATAGGAATAATTTTGAAGGAGTATACCTATGATTCCTTGATCAACAAGAGGCTAAGCATGTGATCACTGAATTCCATGGGAAACACGGCACAGGTCATGGTTCCGCAAACTCATTGGCACACCAAATCCTCGGATCTGGTTATTACTGTTCATTTGTGTTCAAAGATGCCCATCATCATGTAATAACATGTCACATATGTCATATTTGTGCATCAAAAGAACGCCATTCATCCTTGCCATTGCAGCCTGTCTATGAGGTAAGGCCATTTGCCCAGTGGGCACTAGATTTTATTGGGGTAATTAACCCAAACTCTTCTACAGGACACAAGTTTATTTTGACAACTACTGATTACTGCACAAGATGGATAGAGGCTATACCTTGCAAGAATAGCACAACAGAGGTAGTGATCGAGTTCCTCACCGAATGCATCACCACTAGGTTTGGGGTACCCTTCGCATTGGTATGTGACAATGGATCTTCCTTTTCTTCTGCTGAATTCATTTCATGGGCTTACGATCACAAAATTGTTTTAAATTATTCTTTAAACTATTACCCACAAGGCAATGGAGTTGCAAAATCAACCAATAAGAATCTCTTAGGGGTAATTCAAAAACTGTTAGAGAACAACCCTAGGGACTGGCATACCCAGCTAAGATTTGCATTATGGGCAGATAGGACTAGGATTAAGGCTACTTTAAAGACTTCACCATTTAAATTGGTGTATGGGAAGGAGCCTATGTTCCCTATTCATTTGCAAATACCTATCCTTGAGTTCATGCAGAAATTATACTCTAGTGATGATAGAATAGAGGTAAGACTAGCTGCCCTGTTGAAATTAGAAGAGCAAAGAGATACCGCCTTGCAGCAATTCTTTAGACATCAGGCTGTTGTCAAACGTTGGTTTGACAAAAGAGCCAAAATCAAGGCCTTCAGGATATCAAACCTTGTGTTGTTATGGGATAAAGCTAGTGAAAAGAAGGGCAGTCACCAGAAATTTGATAAGCTCTGGTTGGGTCCCTATCAGATTGTTGAGATCCTAGGAGAAAATGCTTTCAGACTGAGTAGTTTAACTGGAGAACCTGTTCCCTTGCCTGTCAATGGGTAGTTTCTTAAGCATTATTTCGAGTCATAGGGCTTGCTAATTCTATTCTGCATGTAAATAGTTTGTTGTTCTTTATGTAAATAGTTTGTTGTTCTTTATGTAAATAATTTGTTTTGTTTCCTGTTTGTAAATAATGTGCTTTTGTTCGGCTTGTAACTAGTTTTGTTGTTTGTTTGTTGGTTCTTTCTTTCTGTCCTTTCGTTCCCTTGGCTATTTGCTCTTTGTCTTGTTGTTTTTTGGGGTTTCTCTATTATTTCCATCTTTAATTAGTGGGTTGTTATCTGAAGCATACTTTGGCCATTAGGAGAGAAGTGGTTTAGATATTTTCAGGTTTGTTGGTTGGGTGATTTTGTCCTAAACTTTTGCTTTATGCCCATTGTTAATAAGAGTTGTGGAAACTCTTGAAAATAAGGTACAAAGTAAATAACCTTCATTGGCTCCCTCTGAATCTGTCACAAATTGTCAAGATCATCTCCTCTTCTAATGGTATATTTGTCCTAGAATGATAGAGTTGTAAGATTTGAGTGAAAAATCTGATCTCCCAAGTGTTTTTATGAGGTCCATTATAGTTTTCAACCCATAATAGATGTTAAACATCTGGAATATTGAGAAAAAATTAGATGAAATATCTAAAATACTATGAGAACACAAAAAAAAAGAGAGAGAAAACTATTTAAAGAGAAAAGAAGACTCAATATGAATGGGTGATTCTAGTATCTCTACCGAAGCTATGGACGCCTGGCTAGCAGTAGAGCAATGTTGTGAGAAAACTAGAGGTATCTCCATCAGGTCTATGGACGCCTGACTAGCAACGAAGCAATGCCCAAGACCTCATTGCATGAAAGCTAAAGGGAATCAACTCATGTAGCTCAAATCTTGCACATTATTGTTTGAAAGATGAAGAAAACTTTATAAAAGAGTGATGCACAATCAAGCACACACATATATTCAGGGGTAGCTATTGTTGATTTACATTTGAGATTCTAGCTCAGCCTTGGTTGTTAAAACTAACCCAACTGGAGTTGTGATGTTCACAAACCAGGAGTTCTGGGTAGCTGAATCCTTCAGTTTCTTGAAAACGGTTAAACCATTTTCCCAAACGAGTCACCATTTTGTTATGCCCTGCATAACCACCCCATTTTATTCTAGAACAAAATGGGTCCCCCTTCTCTTTTTGGTTTCGTTGCCTCTGTTATTTGCTTTGATCTTTTGAATTATTTTCTTTTCCTCTTAATTTTATCTTTTGTTCTATTTGATTTTGGTTCTGTCTCAGCTTGAGTTGGTTTTCTTCTTGCTAAGAATTGAATGAAATAATCATAAACAATAGTGTATTTTATATGCTTTGAGGACTAATTGAGGCATTTTTTTGTAGGATTGAATTGCTCATCTGAGGATATCTCTCAGGGAATTCAACTAAAGGCATGCCTCAATCACATTCAGCATAAAAATCCTCAAGAAGAAAGTCGCTGGGACCTTTCAGATATCTTGTTGACTGGTGGCTTGGCTCTATTCGTTTGAAATCCAAAGGGGGCTTGCATCGCTGGGAGTCTCCCCGAAATGGCCCGAGCTCGCCAAAAGATGAAGATCTCACAAAGAGAGATTATCTTCAGCAAAAGGTCTCGCCGACATGGGAGATCACACCGAAGAGGGATCTCGGCAGGAAAGATTTATGTTCGGCATGAGGTCTGGCCCAAGAGGAAAAGTCTCACCAAAATTTTCTCTCCCTTCGGTGTAATGTTTGGATTTCGGCGGAAGGTCTTGCCGACCAAGGAAAGTCTTTTCGATATGGCATGATATCGGTGTAACATCTCGTCAACCAAAGGAAGTCTCCTCAATCATTACGCACAAGACTAGAATCGTCGAAGGATAAAGAGCTCGGCGAGAGTGGGGTGATCTCAGCATAAAGTTTCACCGACAAGGTGAACTCTTGCCGAAATGAAACGGCATCGGCCAGAGGATCTGAGTTCATTATGAAGTCCCAGCGACTGGGTGATGTCCCACCGAAAGATGTTACCTTCAGGGAGAGTGGTTTGCTTTCGGCATGAAGTCTCACCGACCTAAGAGGATTTCCCCGATGTGATCTCAGCTCGCCAAAAGGGGTAGGCCTTTGACATAATGTCCTACCAACAGAAGGAGGTCACACCAAAAGTTTTGAGCTCAGCGAATGATTTTTCCTTTGGCATGAGGTCTGGCCGATTAGCGTGTGTCTCGCTGAAGGGTGTGCCTTCGGTGTAACATAGTGAGTTAGGGGGGATCTCCTGTCGATATGGGATTGTCTCACTGACATGGAGGATATCACTATAACTCTTACCGCCCGATGGAGTCTCACTGAAATATAATGAGCCCGGGGAGAATGAATGAATTCAGTGAAAGGTCATGCCGATACAGTGAGGTCTCGGTGAAAGGGGTATGCCTTCGGCATATGGTCTCACCGACAAATGGAGATCTCCTTGACATACGATGAGTTCACCGAAAGATCTTGAACTCGGAAAAATGTCCCACTAACTTGAAGAAGTCTTGCCGAAGTAGAAGGGGCTTAAGGTCGGGGAATAAGAATGAGCTCGGAGAAGCTCTGAGCAGATGATTAGGGCTCGGGGAGATGTCTTCCCTAGTGTAATGGTCTCGCCATGACTTTTGGCCGATAACGACTTTCTTGCCGATAGTTTTGTGGTATCAATATGACTTTTGCAGCTTGCTAAAGGTCTCGCTGACTATCATATGTTACGCCGATAGCTGCTAGGAGAGGCATAATTGCATCGGGGAGACATGATTAGTGTCTCAATGACATGCGATTCAATATGGACCACTTTTGACTGCCCAAGAATCTGGCATAGCATTTTTTCACCCAATCAAAAGGAACTAAAAGTGAGCCATTGACTGATTGACTACCACCTTGAAGAAGACCAACAGAATGCAACCAGTCTGGATCTACTCCATGAATGGGCCGATGGAACACCTTGATGAACAATGGTGCGGAGATCTAATAGGGAGGCCAAAAATTGTTTCTAGAAGGGACGGTCATTGAGCAGAAGGATCTAGAGCGGGGAGAAAGGCAGAAAAGAGGAAGAAACTACAAGTCACAGGGACAGCTATGAGGTCTATTGGCGAAAGGCAGATCGGTATTAACGAAAATGCTTTAGAGCATTCAAGGCAGCTCTGCAAGGGAGATCAAGGATGGACACGGAGGCTAGAGTTAATGATGTAGTTACAAAAGATCTACAGGTCATTCCCAGAACAATCTTTCACCAACATGGACAACGGGGATGCCATTCAACACAGCATTAACTCTATCAAAAGATCTGGGAGCCGACCCTTCTAAAAATGGATATTTTTGTAAACCCTAGGACAGGGGCCAGTGCATTCTTTTTGGTACACTCTATATATGGCATTCTTGCCTCTTTGTAGAAAAAAAAGGCAGAAATAGACGAGATAATAGAGTAGACAGGTCTAGAGATAGATTTTCAAGAATAAGAATTTCCTGAAGGATAGAGGAGACAGAGTTGCATCCTGATTCTTTGTAATGGGAGCTTCTTTTGTCTTCTTAGTTAGGAGTTAGATTCAGTAGAAGCCAGTAATGTATCTTTCCAATTTTCTTAGTGTAGATGGAAACAATTTGGAGTCATGTATTCTCTATACACTGGTGATTGTGTCAAGTTCGTAAATGTTGCTTATCTGTTTCACTAATAGTAGAAGCAACCATATTAAAATCCACTTCATGTTGTGTTCTAGAATGGTGTTCGTCTTGAGTTGATCATTTGATTTGAGAAGATTTCAAGGAATGAAGTTTGATTTGATGTTTTGTTTAAATAGTGACTTGCAATCTGTTATTGAAATTAGCACTGTGAATGAATGAAACTGTGTGTTAATCACAAGTTAATTTTGTTCTGTAGTTTTAGTTAGGAATTCCTTGAAAGGTAATAAGTCTGGTTAAATTAGATGAATTAACATTCTTTTTTGTTCCAAAGCTTTGATCTATCTTTTTTTGTTTCTTTAAAAACCCCAGTTAAAGTAGGTTTAAATTCATGCTTGATCTTAGAATGATCCACAAGCTCAACACTAGCAGGCCCCTTGAACATTAAAATTCACATCAACCATTGAGCAACATCAGCACAGTTGAGAACCAACTACAAAGACCTTGGGAGCTAAGAGATCCATGTGTTGTCTTTCTCTTTCAGGAGAAACAGAATAGCAATATTATGTTTGCACGTTGTTGCGTCATTAAGACCCATCAACAGGATACATAGTATATCCCTGATAGCCTCCACACTGATCACAACCCTCAATTTTTGACCTTCAATGGCACCAGTATCTGGGTTAAATTGTTGGATGCACTCATGAACTAGTTCTGGACAATGATGCACAAAAGGAACCATTTACTATGGGAGACTGCAAAACCATAGCTTGTATGCCAAAGACTGTTGGTTATTAGCTTGTTTCATTCTCTCATAGGTTGCTTCCCTAAGACTCTTAGGATTTGTTTTAAGGATAGGGTTGTGAATGTTATCCCATTCTTCCACTATCAAGGTCTAGTTCCTATGAGCTTTCCTATCCACAGCCTGCATGCAGATCCACTTTGGCTTCTCTAGTATCCTAGGTGAAGTGTAAGGGATGTTATCGAAAATGTTGGCCATTGGCATCGCACGCATGGCATCAAATAATCTTTGGGCTGCCTCTCCTTGTGCCTCCATTGGAGGATTCTATGCCATTTCAGGATTCTATAGACTTTCGCGATGCTCAATCTTTTTGCATCTCACTTGGGTTCTTCAGCAAGTTTAGCACTCAAAGCTCTTTACAATGATCAACATACTCAAAAAACTCTTCACAATGTTGTTCTTTCGCATGCAACACTTAGCCTTTTCTTGACCTAGAATTGTAGAAAACGGTTGCCTTTTTGCAATAAATTTAGCATGTACCACCAACTCTTTCATTCATGTGAAATGAATTATTTTCCTTTTGAAAAGACAACAATTCATAATGACAATTAGTCATTATGTCTTATGGCGCTATTTTTTGGGAAATTGAGCTAGCGATTGAAGGAATATAAAACATTTTGCATGCTTTGCAATTAATAACCTAAAAATAATGATTAGGCCAAAAGTGTAATGAGTACACAAAAAGATTTGAGTTCATCCTTAGAGACTGAAAAATGCCCACTGCATGACACATTGGCACTTGATTGTGTGGTCGATCATTTGGGACTGCCACTGGTTTTAGCTAATTAATTACATCTTCTTAACTCGCACACAACAATTCGTACATAGCATATGCAACTAGGTGGGATTCTTGAGTTTTCTCTTGGTGGGATTTTCAAGTTGGCTCTTGATGGGATTTTTGAGGTAATACCCAATCAGCATCATGCTTATTGCACGCATTGTACCTTGGTTATTTCTATAAATAAACCTAAAGACAATAGCAAGAATTGCACTTGGTAATTGGGAAGAATTGGCATTTGGTAGTTAGAACTAGAGATAGGGGAAATGAATACTCCAATTAGGTTTACTAGCAATAGGTTGTAGGTAACTTTCTAGGTGAAATTTCTAGCAGGTGTCTGAAACGTATGACAAAGAACAAGCATTATTTGGCAATTAAAGCAATGAAGTGGGTATTGGGGAGGAATTTCATAGAATATGAGGATAAGTATGGGTAAATACTAACATTTTCACTCACTTCATTGCCTCCTTTCTTGACATACAAGTACCCAACCCAATGATACTATGACTCACCATGGAAATCTTCCAAAAGTGCTACCTCGAAGGCCTTGGCGAAGTTGTGATGAATGTGGTGTATGGCCTTAGTCTCCCCATAGTGAGTGATCTTCGTAGACACATTGAAGAGGATGCAGTGGTTCCATGGGTCCCTCTGACGCTGAGTCCCTCTTTCGTCGTCTCTGTGCAACAATAGGAGTAATAGCCTCATCAGGATCAAACATACGTGGTGTCGGATGCTCTAGGACATACTGAAAATACTCTGGAGTTGTCCTTGCATCAAGGACATCCACTCGGTAATCCCACATCACTGCTCCCAAACTGGTGAACTCTGCCACCGCTGTCTCATATGAAATCCGTGGACCCCACACTGCAAGCTCTAGCTATCGTCGTGCATAAATGGCTGAACCCACAGGCATACCCTGAATCCGACCAAACTGTTGACACACTCATCCAGCAAGAAACCTCTCAATGATCCATGGAGTCTGCCCAATCAGATATCTCAATGTACACACATATGGCATCTCCCTCGCATCCTCTGGCCATGGCTCACAATCTAAATATGGTCTCCAACATACTGTATCCAAACTATCCAATAGCCGCTCCCAATGCACTAGTTTGCCCAATCTCGGCTAAGCAATAATGTGAGCATATCTCCATCTATATGATCAACCAGCTGGTCACTATCCTCGAGTCAATGGACGTAAAATAGTAAAGTGCTCCCATGCCCATATCTATAATAATGAGCACCCAACAGCAAAACTCTAGCCTCTACCATATACAATATGATGTAACTCATCATGTAAGTGGGCTAGCATGCATGTACCCCACGCATACCGTGTCCCCTGCATCACCATACTCTCCAAAACACGACCCCATCTGATCGCAAACCCCTTCGACCTATGGTCGGGGCACAACACACCTCCAATAAATCTTGCAAGTACAGTTGGTAAAGGTGGATATGTATCTGTAATCTCGCCCCATGGAATGAAGTATCCAGCAATCTGACCATCTCAGAAAATCTGTCTCAAAGAATCAGTGCCTCCAGCCTCTCGGCTATCAAATACAACTATCTCACCCATCACTGGAATCCGTAGGATGTGATATACATCCTCAGGGGTCACTGTAATCTTGCCCTCGGTAAATGAAATGTGTTGGTGTCACTATGCCACCACTCTGCAAGTGTTGTCAATAGAGCCCTGTTCAGGCGAACCTTAGGCATGTCAAGTAATGCACTCAATCCACATGCATCAATCACATCTCTATCTGACTGTAATAAATGTGGAATCAATGTCCATGTGCTCGAAAATGTCTCTCGTAACTGCAAAACACCTAATCTCTCCTGTTGACATATCATCAAAGCAAAATCAATGTCAAATCATTATAACGTATCAATCCCAAAACTGAACATCAAATTATTTGTTTTTCATCATCATCATGAAATGCGAATAATATCAAAATCATGTTTGTTTTTAACAACCTTAGAAGCAAACAAATCAATCAAACTATTTGTTTTTCATTGTCATGGAAAGCAAATAATCAACATCACCTTTCTTTCTAACAACTTTAGAAGAAAACTTATCTGTCCTATTTGTTTTTAACAACTTTAAAAGCAAATCTATCAACTCCTATTTGTTTTCCAACAACTTTGGGAACAAATTTATCAGGTCACAACAACATATGATTAAAGGCACTACAAAATTGGTTAAATGCGCTATAAAATTCATCATCGGCGCTATAGAATTATACGCACTACAGAACTCATCAAGAGCGCTACGAAATCTATCAAATGCGCTATAGAATTAAAAGCGCTACGAAAAACATTAAGTGCACTATCAAATTTATCAAATGCGCTATGGCATCATATGCGCTACGAAAAGTCTTAAGGGCGCTATGAAAACTATTATATGCGCTATGGAATTGAATGCGCTACGAAAAATATCATATGTGCTACGAAAAGTCTTAAGGGCGCTAAAACACTTTTTTCTACATCAAAACATGGAAAAACGTGCACTAAACGGAAATTTTTTGAAAAGCAGGAGATTTACGGGATACATGCCGGAGGTCCATAGTGCACTGGCCGTTGATGTCGTCGGATACGCTCAAAACGGTGCTAGTGAACTGGAAGTGCCATAATTATCAAACCAGAGCTCAAAAATTTTCAAATTCTATTAGGTTAAAATTGAAAATGACATGGAAAATGACATTTTTAACCTATATAATGGTAAAATTGGGGCATTTTATCACATTTTAACATAGTAGGGGCAATTTCTTCATCAATTTTTCATTTCACATCTTTCCGGGTCAATTTTCTTCAAATCATTAGTTTCAAACGATGAATCGATATCTTCAACATCATAAAAATCGAAAAAAATCCACAAAAATCAAAAAAATCAAAAAATTCATAAAAATTCAAAATATTATCGATTCATCGTTTGCGGGGGCATATACCTATTGACATTTCGACAGTCAACATTTGGGGCAAAATTCAAAATTCTTTGAAGCAATGCGTAAAACACATCACTTCAAAGAGGGGCAAAATGTATACACCTAAAAATGGTCACATCACATTGTCTGGTAATTAATTAAATATTTTTAATATTTAATTAAATCTTTGAATTCCATCTATGTATAAATAAATTTAAATAATTTATTTATATTGTTCATTATTTCATTTCGATTAAATAAATAAGTTTATTTAATCATCTTTTCGTATTCATTTCTTAATTAATTAATTAAATATTATGGTTTATTTATATTAATTATCATATAAATCTTAGTTTGAATATTTTATTCAAATAAAGATTAAAATATTCTTCTTTTCTCCTAAATATCATTTATAATTAAATATTCCAAAATATTTAATTCCTCTAATTCGATTCTAATATTCATTCATAATTAAATATTCCAAAATATTTAATTAATTCTTCTAATATTTCATATTCTTATAAAGTCACATTATGATTAAATATTCTAAAATATTTAATTAAATCTTCCATAGTTTAAAAAATCAAAAATCAAAATTCAATAAATGAAATTAAATAAATTTATTTATTTAATTAATTTTGGGATTTATCTTCAACACCCGTGAAACAAACTGCCCAAACAGAAAATTTAATTTTCTCTGTTTCTGTGCAGGCTTGTTCCCGTGGGTTGAAGACAGGAATCCATCCTTCTCTCCAACCTCTCAACCTCTTCCATCTTCTTCTCAACTTCTCCATCTCTCACCTTTCAATTCTACTAAACAATCTCACAGCCGTAGATTCTTGCCAGCCGGGATTGTGCCTGCAAAAATCTATAAATATGACTGCCGGGCACTCCAAATCATATAGAAGTTTTACGCAGGAAAATTATAGTCGAATTTGCAAGCATTCATAGCATTCATAGTATTCATAGAATTCATAGTATTTTCATAGCATAGCAATAACAGTATAGAATCATGACATCTTCCATTCACAGCCCATGTGCATAATCCACAGCCCCTGTCCATATCCGTATCAGCAATTTCATTCCATCAGCATATAGAATAGTGAAGCATTTTCCTTTTTGCATACTCGTTCTACAAGTTGCCATTTGAAGGAAGCCGAGCTTACACAATCTGAGAGCAACAGCTTCAAAAGAATCACTGTAGATAGAGAAAATGGAACGGCTCTGAAGAATTCTTGTTTATTTAATTTCATTTCAATTTCTTCAGTTTAATGTTTCATTAGAGTGTTTTTGTTTCAATTTGATTACTCATATTAACACTAACACAACTGGAATCCCCAATGCTTCTTTTTCCATATTTTGTAATTCAAATGCATTATGTTGCTTACATTGAATAATTCAAAAAGGGCCTTCCCATAGACTATCAAATTTTTCGTGTTGGCCAGGCTTCGGGGCCATCTCGTTGAATTTTAGCACTAGGTCTCTGCATTTAAGACCCTGGTCAAAGCTCTTCTTGTCAAACCACCTCTTAATGACCTATTAGCGGTTAGACATGGCTGTCAGGGCTTTTTCTCTTTTCTCCTACACCTCCAGCAACTTAGCCAACCAAACTTCCATGACTCTATTATGTTCAACTTCCAAAGACTTGAGAAACTGTAGTGCTAGAATTTCCATGGAGACGGGCAATAGTGGTTCCTTCTCGTATACCAGCTCGTATGGAAAAATTTTAAAGACTTTCTTAGGAGTTATTCATTCTACCCAGAGCACTACCCGAATATTTTTATGCCATTATCTTTGATGTTCTGACCTGATTCTTTTAATTATTCAAACTCAACTTTGATTAGTTGAATCGGCCAAACCATTTCCTTGCAGGTAGAAGTTTGAAGATGTCTTTAGGAATATGCCATGTTCGAGTGAAAATTGACATACCTTTCAACCCAGGAATTCCTTCACGTTGTCAGAGCTGATGGTCTTTGATGAGCCAAACCTTGTCATCAGTTCTTTTAGAAAGTTCACAATTTTTTCCTTTGTCACATTATTTAGGGGCATGGCCTCAGTCCATCTAGTAAAGTAGTCTGTATCCGTGAAGATCCATTTGTGTCCAACACTGGAGGTGGGATTAATCATCCTGATAAAATCAAGGCCCCATTATGCAAAGGGTTCATCAACCACTATCAGATTGAGAGGCATTGTTGAGTTTTTCCTTCTTCTTGTGAAGAATTAGCATTCCTTGCAAGCCTTAACTAGATAGTGTGAGTCATTGAATAGTGTAGGCCAGAAATATTCCACACACATAATTTTGATGGTGGTAGTCTTTGTAGAAAAATTTCCACCCACGAGACTGCTATGAAATATATCTAGATTTTTTTTTGCTTGCTCTGTGGTGACACACTACAGGAGAATGCCATTGAAGTTCCTTTTGAAAATAACTCCTTCGATGAGTGCATATCCGCTATTCTACAATCTATAGAATATTTTCTTATAAGAAGGGAGGCTCGTCAAATATTTCCCAGTCTGCATAAATCTAATGCTATCCACCAACCAACAACCTTCGAACTTAGACTCATTCATCAGGACCATCTTGGGTTGTTCCTCCTCAACTTCTAATTGTTCATCATGTGTCAGATACTCGCACAATCCTCTTCCCTACACAACCTTTGTGGTTCTAACCTCAATGTCATATTTGAGGATTTTGGTAATCCAATTGTTTCTTTTTTTTGTGATTTCTCCTTCCATAATGTATTCACACACACTGGAATGTGTGACATATACAACCACCTTGTTGCAAGATATAAGGTGTCAGAAATTCTTGAGCCCTTTAACAATGGTGAATGTTTTCCTTTCAATGAAGTTATAATTCATCTCATAATCCATTAAGGTTCGATAGTGGAATGCTATTGGATGTTCTCCCTTTCCTTCATCATCCTTCTAGGTCAAAACAGTAGCGATGCTGGATTTTCTACTGAATAAATACATTATGAATTCCTTTCATAGGTCCAGGTTTACCAGAACAAGAGCTAAAGAAATAGCATCTTTAACCTTTTCAAAGACTTCTCTGGCCTCTTTTTTCCATTTGAACAGTTGATCCTTCTTGAGCATCAAGGTAATAGGTCTAATTATTCCTACAAAATCATAAATGAATTTACTCATGAAATTTACCTTTCCTAGAAAGGACTGAACTACCTTCTTGTTGACTAGTAGGGGAAGCTCCCTGATTTCCTTCATTTTCTCTAGGTCAATTACAATTCCAGATTTGGAAACCACGTTTTTAAAAGGTGCAAGACAACTGAGAGGGGGGGTGAATCAGTTGTCACCAAAATTAAACTCAAAACTTCAACGCTCATCAATTCCACAACCACACTATTCTATTATTAAGTATGAACATGAAATGCAAATAATAGAAAGCAAAATCAACATAATGAACACCATATTTTACGTGGAAAACCCAATGAACGAAAAACCATGGTGGGGATTAACTCACAATATAAAGTAGTTCCAAAATTGAATATATAAGGCTCACTGCCCTGAATAGGACTTATTGTCCGAATACAAAAGCTCACTGCTTACAAGGAGGCTCACTTCCTACAAAAATATTACAAAACAAAAATTGGCTTCACAGCTAAAATGAAATAAGACAGTGCACCTAACCAGTGTTGATATAGTTCCAGTGATGCTCAATAGACTAACTTAACACACTTCATCTCATTCACACTTCTTCACATTCTCATTCACAACTACTTCATCTCCTTCCTTCAATCTTCAAAACTTTCTAATATATGTACTCGGCCCATCTGCAAGCATTAATTAAGTCAGCCTAATTAGATGCACTTCTTATTCATCAAAAATACCAACTGTCGACTTCAAGCAATTGCAAACTATTTCCAACCAATAAATCAAAATGTGTAGCATACTTTATCATGTTTGCATAGACCTAAGATAGGTCACACATATGTCCGCCTAACCAAAAATTGATTCTCCATATCTCAACTTATTCATGAGGTCAACCAAGAATAGACTTAATTGCAAAAATTAATCAACAGAATAATGTTGAAATGTTGTACGAGCACTGGAGCACGAGAGATTCTGAACATACATGCTTTCAACACCCATAAATTGTTTCCCAAAACCACAAGAAGCAACTATCAACCATGGAGGATTGCAGACTAAAATACCAGAGGGTGTAGCTTGTATACCAATTTAGATACCAGACCAAAGTACCAGATCAAGCACTTGCAATCACAACCCATATAGCATGGTGACATCAATGAAAACACAAAAACTGTAGAGATATCCATTCTTCTTCATTCTTCCAAAAATCTCCCCCTTTGTCATTGATGGCAACATGTGCCAAAATTTACAAGACACAACATTCTTTCCTCCTATCACCTTAGTTGTTCTCCACATAACTCTCTCTCCCCCTTTGACATCAATGGAAAAGGGTGACCAAAAAGGTAGGATGTATGTATATGATGACCTTGTATATACATAAATTCCAGCTTCATATTTCAAACATTTAAATGAGAATGATGTTTTTTACATGAAATATTTTCTTTTACCTCTTTCTTAAGATTGGAAGAATGCTTTTCCAAGAAAGCACAATTGAATTCATTCTTGTACTCATACCTTCCAATAAAGATAATTGAGTAAAGGAGTATGTTTGATTAGAAGACAGACATAAACGTTCACAATTTTCTACATCAGAGAGAATTTTGGAGAGATGATCCAACTGGACCTCAACAACTTCCTTAACCAACCAAAAAGTTTTAACCATATCTTCTCTTTGCCTCTAAGTAGTAAAAAACTCCACCTGCAATTCACCAACTCTTATTCTCTATTTTTCATCCCTGTCTTTGAAGAAATCAAAGTTCTTTTCAATATTGTTCATCTCAAATTCAATGGCTTCAATTCTGCTTCTAAAATTGTCAACAGCTGCATGCCACTAGAGACAATTTACCTGTAGATGTCAGATATTTCTTTTATGCATTATTTTGTCTCATTCATGTGTTTAGATAGCACTTTTTTTGCTTTGTTACAATTTATTCCAAGCATAGCTTTGAACTTATGACCTTCGGGTACTTCCAACAATGTTCTCTCTTCAGTAATTTCTACTAGATCATCTGGAAAAGAATTTGACACATCTAAAATTGAAATACCCTTATTTAAAAAATAATCAACCAACAAATCATCAATTTTAAGTTTTTCAAGCAGAGAGCATGCATTCCACATTTCACCAATCTTCTTCATTTCACTCTTGTCTACTAGCATTGGTATATCCTCTGGATCAATGGAGTCATATCCAGATAGAAATTATTCTTCATTATTCTTCTCTTCTGAGACATCTGTTATAATAGTTTTTCTCTTTTTAGGTTCTGGAGGGGACTCACTAATGATAACTTCCAAATCTTTCTTACCAGAGAATGAACCCACTTCAAATTGACTAGGTACTAACATACTACAGCACAGATTTGTCTTTAAGGATGTGAAATATGTTTTGCACATACTTACATTGTCCGCCAACAATTCCAAGTATCTGTAAACTTGTTTCCCAATAGAAATACTACATTCCCACTCAACATTTTCTCTTCTCGATAGCGAGTTCAAAAAGTAAAAATTCAAGCACACAAGAAAAGATCTAAACCAAAAAGGATAACCCTCAACCAACGAAATTTGAGCATTCTCAGTTAGGTTTTCAAGTAATAGGCTACATAGATCAAACTACTTGTTTTCCTTAACCATCATATGTGCAATATATAAAACAATAGCTGAAGTCGAACCTTCATGATTTCAAAATTAGATTTTATAATAAATGTCGTACGCAACATACCTTATAGCAGAATCTACAAGAGTGCTTATCAATAGAGCTTGAGGGTCTTTATCAATGCCAATAAGTTCCTCCACATCTTTGTATTTCATGGTTTTCTTCCCGGGGAGATCCCCAACACTGCATAAGCTAGTAATCACTTCAATCACTTCATGATCAGGTAGGGTTTTTCCAACATAATACTACTATTCTTGAATTGACTCAATAGGAACAAGATGAAATCTTTATCTGCAAACCAGGGAAATTCTCCCCATAAATCCATACCTAGGGTTTTTATGCTCTGTAACTCATTTTCCTTTAGCCCTAGTTTCATTTCCTTTATCTTTCTATGGTCAAATTCTTCCAATTCAAATCATTTCAAATTCATTGGAATGATGCCACACGATCCTCTATCAATTTTCATGCTTATCTTTCTTGAATTTGTTATTGTTCAGTCAAAACTTCTTCCTTTTCCCTTCTTCCCCCTTGTAAACTGAGTAATAATTCCTGAGTATCCATAATAATTTCTTTAGAATTGTTGTAGATCATTTTGAGATCTCTCCAAGGTTCCTTTCAAACTCTTCAAGTTCTCAAATGATCAAAAAGACTTAAAAATTTCACCTTATACACCATCGATTTTCCCTAATTCACATGAAATGCGACAGACATCAAAAAGCTGCTAAAACCATTCTTCTCAATACAGAAAACCCTAATTCAATCCACAAATTAACATGCCAACATGTCTTCTTCCAATTTCTTTTCCAAAACCTTTGTTCATTCATTCTTCACATTACATCCTCATGCCAATCTCTGACACACCATTCATCTAGGAGGTTTTTATAGTTTTCTAATAATGCTCCCCCTAAGACCATGCTCAATCTAGTTCCTGGAGGAATTATTCGTATCAGATGAGGGCATAGACACATCAGCATTTTCAAGTTCTTCTTCTTCTTTCTTCTTCCATATCTTATTCATCTCTTGCTTCGTCTCATCTTTGTCAATCTTCTTTACCGGTTCATTCTTCTCTACCGGAGGAGACTACCTTCCCTTCTTACTTCTACAACCCTTTGAGATATGTCCAAGTTTGTTACATTTATAGTAGACAACACTTTTCTGATTAGTCTGACCTTCATTACTTCTTGATCTACATTTATTTGCTTTATTTCCAAATTTGTTATAGGTATAGCAGTATCCATTAAAAGATTGATTCATTCTACCTCCATTAAACCTATTCATCATTACCCGACTAATCATTCTCACTTGAGATTTGCATTCAGTAGCTTTATGTCCAACTTTCTTGCACAAAAAACATTTTCCAGAGAAAGAACCAAGAAATAGATTCATTTTTCTCCTGTATTTTGTTGCCTTGTGACCATATTTATTACAGGAAAAGAAAATACCATTGAAAGATGGATACCTTTGTGCATTAGGTTGTCTCATGGTTGGTCTCTTTGCAAAATTTCTTGAATTTCTTTTCTACTTCCCTTTGTCTTGAGTCTTTTGATTGTCCTTTGAACATTCACCCATTTCATTTCCCAAGCCACCTTTGTCTTTACTTGGTTTTTGTCCAACAAGCAATTCTTCAAGCTTGTCAGAGCTAGATCTGAAATTGTTCTCACATAGTTTTTCCTTCTCTAGTTCTACTCTTAAGTTTACTACCTCTTGTTCAAGTTTAGAGCATTCATTAGAATTATTCTGCACCATTGTATTCAAAAATTCTACAATTCTCTTTTTTCTTCTATAAGCATTTTTAGTCCAATTATCTCTTGTTTCTACTGCTCACTCCCTTATCTATGTCTTTCCCTGAATTTCTTTAATTGTTCTTTCAATTTCCGGACACATTCATTAGCCTCATCTAGATTTTCTTTCAAGTCCCTATTTTCATTTTCTACCTTATCAAGATCTTCAAGTCTAGTCCAGGGTTCTTTCTTATCATCCATTTAATTAGCCTTCAGGATCTTCCTCAAGTGGTTAAGCTCTATACCAAGGAACCAAAGCTCTAATACCAATTGTTAAAAGGTGCAAGACAAATGATAGGGGGTTTGCATCATTTGTCACCAAAATTAAACTCAAAACTTCAACACCAATCAATTCCACAACCATAATGTTATGTTTTTAAGTACGAACATGAAATGTAAATAACAGAAAGCAAAATCAACACAATGAACACTAGATTTTACATGGAAAACCCAATGAGGGAAAAACCATGGTGAGGATTAACTCACAATATAAAGTAGTTCCAAAACCGAATATATAAGGCTCATTTTCAAGGGCTCACTGTCCAGATACAAAAGTTCACTGCTTACAAGGAGGCTCACTACCTACAAAAAGATTACAAAAAGAAAAATAGCTTCATAGCCAAAATAAACTAAGAGAGTGCACTAACCAGCGTTGATACAGTTCCAGTGATTCTCAATAGACTGACTTAACACACCTCGTCATATTCACACTTCTTCACATTCACATTCACAACTACTTCATCTCCTTCCTTCAATCTTCAAAACTGTCCAATATATATACTTGATTCATCTACAAGCATCAATTAGGTCGGCCCAATTAGATGCACTTCTTATTCATCAAAAATACCAACTTTCAACTTCAAGCAATTGCAAAATCTTTCCAACCAATAAATAAAAATGTGTAGCATACTTTATCATGTCTACATAGACCTAAGATAGATCGCACATATATCTGCATAATAAAAAATTGATTCACCATATCACAACTTATTCATGAGGTCAGCCAAGAATATACTTAATTGCAAAAATTAATCAACTGAATAATGTTGATACACCATATGAGCACTGGAGCACGAGAGATTCTAAACATACATTCTTTCAACACCCATAAACTATTTCTCAAAACCATGGGTACGAACTATCAACTGTGGAGGATTGCAGACTAAAATACTGGAGGGTGTAGCTTGTATAACGGTTCAAATACCAAACCAAAATACTGGATCAAGCACTTGCAATCACAACCTGTATAACATGGTGACATCAATGACAACACAAAAATTGTATAGATAACCATTCTTCTTCATTCTTCCAACACACATGTCCCAATAGTTTTCCTTGCAGAACTCCGAAGACACATTTTTTTGGGTTTAGGGATATCCCAAACTCCTGGAATCTATTAAAAACTATTTCTAAATGGTAAAAATGATCATCTTTAGACTTAGAGAATACAGTTAGATCATCCAAGTAGATTAAGATAATCTTGTTGATCAATTCTCTGAAAGAAATATCCATTGCCCACTAGAAGGTAGCTCCCATATTTGAGAGACCGAAGGGCATTTCCACGTAAGCAAACGTTCCCCACTTGGTAGTGAATGTTGTTTTGTGTCGGTCTTCCTCTTTTACCCGAATTTGGTTGTAACCAAAGAAGTTGTCCAGTAGAGAAAACATTTCTGAGCTAGCCATTGTTTGCAAGATAGACTCCATGGAGGGAAAGGAGTAGTGGTCCTTCAGGGATGCTCTATTTGTAAGGAAAATCAGATGCAGAAAATAATTCTCCTAACATCAATGCCTCAGGAAAGAATGTAGATATAGTTTACAATTTACAATTACAGTCCAATTAAGATGCACTAAGAAACAAACAATAGAAACAGAGTATTTGACAATCACACATGAACACCAGATATACGTGGGAAAACCCTTACGGGAGAAAAAAACCCACCACACCAAGAGAAATCACTTTGTATTACAGTAATGAAATTACATACAAATTCCATACTTATCTTTCTGGTGTCATTATACAGCAACATTCACTATTAACATTCTTGTACAAGAATCTTCACATTACAGTCCACAAAATTCATCCACTGATACAATCACTCAACAACTTATCAATTCAACCAACTAATTACAAACTGTAATCACAGAGTATATCCGTGTTGAAATCTGTCTATAGAACTTCCTCACATAACCATCGCAACTAACTGTCTTCCAACTATTCCCATTCGGCTCCTCCTATTCATCCACGAGACTCCACATAGGACGGTCTTACTCGGTCAACAGAATTCGCAATGTACTGGCATCTCGATGAGACACTAACAGTGTCTCACTGATGCCACATAGACTTCATATTGATGTCGCCAAGAGACTCTGTTATCGCTAAGATGTTCTATCGAGCTCCATGAGTTACATCGAATCACCAAGTAGTCACCTAGACCTATCGCATTCACCATGAGACCATAGCGAGTCACCAAAGGTATACCAAAGACACAAGTCATATCGAGCTCCAAAGGATAGTCGGCAAGACATACTGATATCGCTAAGAGGTTTCTTCGAGACATAAAGGTTACCCCAAAGTGTTCACCCGTCGCCAAGACATTTCCCTTCGCTGAGAGAACATATTGATCTCCATATGTTACCCCGAAGACTCCAACATAAAACAATGTCGGCAAGACATGTAGCTCTCGCTAAGGCTTCTCACCGAGCTCTATGACTTACCCCGAAAGCTTCATCTTTCACCAAGAGTTATACTGAAGATCCCACAAGATGTTCCTGTCGGTGAGACCTTCAACATTCGCTGAGACGTCTTCCTGGGACCAAGAGTTACCCCAATAGCCATCGGCTATCGGCAAGACATTCACCATCGCTAAGATGCTTCACCGAGCCACCGTGTTACACCGAAGATCATGGTCGCCAAGAGTCTCCCCGAAATATGATTGAATGGCCTGTTGGCCAGAGGTCTCCCGAGCGCTATGAGGTCATAATGAATACACTATGTCACAGCGATAGACTCCATAGTGCAACCTTTCGGCAAGACATTTGCAAGGTCACAACAACCTGTACAAACCATAATGAATCAAGCTGCTAGTCAGCCAGACAATGAAGATGTCACACCGACTTGGCTCTAATGGAGGTTTCAGCCTATATAGTTTGAGGCACATATTTCCAACACTATTTAGGTCCCATAAATCAACACACAGGCAGATCTCTCCATTATTTTTCCAAACAGGAGCCAAGTTGGACACCCATATGTTGTGCTTGACTGAGAAGATGATCCGGGATTGAATTATCTTGGTCAACTCTTGTGCCATCAATGCCTCAATCTTTGGATTTATTGGTCTCTGCTTCTAGTGGATAGGTTTTACTCCTTTCGTCAATTCTATAGTATACTAGATGATTTTGGGATCATATCACTTGAGGTCATCATATGACCAGGCCACCATTCCTTCATATTTTTCACAAAAATGGATGAGCCTTTCTTTATCATGTTGCATGACATCCTTTTTGAACTTGAGCTTCCTTTCATCCCCAACCTGAAGATCCGCAAAGTCACTTTTTTCCACTACAAACTTCCTCTTGTCATTCCTTGCATTGTCACAATTGAATAGGTTTTCGAGAGTGACCAATCCTTTTGGAAAATTGTTGGACCTTAACTAAATAATTTTCCCTTCATAGGCCTCAGCAATTTTTAGTTGGAATTGCTCAGCGAACTCTCCTGACTATTAGATGAATGAGGCGATGTGTTCATCACTTTTGAACACTTGTTAGCTATGGCCATTATCTAGGATTTTCAGTTAGACAATCATTCATACAGAGTGTATATTATTAATTAGGTCAGAAATAGGGTCAAATTGAGATTAGATTGCTGCCATGTGATCCACAACTGTATTTTTCTCTCTGTGCATTGTCTAGATATTGAAGGCTTCAAAGATCTCAATTAGATCCCAAACTCTATTCCTATAAGATCTCATACGGACATTCTTGGCTACGAAGATCCCTCAAACTTGATGGACTACTAGCTCAAAGTCTCCAAACACCATTATTTTTTTAACACCCATCCATTCCATAAGACTCAGACCTTGCACTAGGCCTTCATATTCAGCTTCATTGTTCAAACAGGAAAACTGAAAGTGAAAAGACCTAAGGTTATTTTCATTGGATGGGGATGTCAAACATGTCCCAACTCCTATGCAAACTTTACATCTTGCTCCATCAAAATGCAGCGTCCATAGCTCTAAGGCTTGACCACCCTCGGGTTCCTTCATGACCTTCAGAATCACTTGATCTTCATCATAGATGACATAGGTTCCCAAACTGGTGGCATGATAATTGTTGAAAGGATCAATGTCTATATATTCACTCAAGAGGACCTCTACTTCATCATTCCATTCTTTGGTCACCTTCTCATCCTCTAGTAGCTCAGTACAATACATTTCCTCTGTGGTGATAGAGGTATGAGTGGCCTCAAAGGTGATCATGGCTACATCTGCTACATGTTCTGAATGCAAAGGTTCAGACACTATCTTCATTTTAGCTCCATGTTTGGTCCTAAGGATCGAATGTGACTAATCCAAGTAAAGATATCCTCCTATCTTGGAAGTGAATTCTTGAGATAAGCAAATACCAAACATTGGGGGAACGTCTATGATCACGGTATCTTGTGGAACTTTAATACTAGGGAAGGAGAATAGATTCAAGGGGAGGTTCTTAATGACACCTATAGTTTCAACCTTGTTCCCATCAAGCTGCATAACCCCTTTGTTTAAAGGTTCATAGCTAAGTCCTAAGGTTTCAGCTATCTGCTTGGGCATGACTATGGTACTAGCACCAGAGTTAATCATAGAATTGTGCAAAAACTTCTTACCCACAATGAGAGTTAGGAAGAAGGGTTTCAATTTAGGCTTACCTTTACTTTTAGTAGAAGCTACCTCTCCATTGTTTGTGATAAATTTAGCCTAAGGTGGATAATCGATGGCCTTTCTCTGGGTCTTTTGCTATGTTGGCTCAGTGCTTGCATCTTCCAATAGGGCCTTCTGCAACAATCACTTCGACTTTGGAATAGCTAAGATATCCCAAAGAGATACATTAGCAAAGAATTTATTCAATTGTTCCACTACATTGAATGGCGGAAGATTCAAAGGCTTATGTTCCTTATCCCTTGTTATAACAATCTCCTTTCGTGGCTAAAATTATTGTGCAATTGCAAGGGAACTAGGAGTTTGATCAGGAACACCTTTGGGTTTTTGAACAATCGGTTCACTCATGAATCTCTTCTTAGAGCAAGTGTTATAATCTGACTGCATTTGTGGGGCCTTGGATGTGGAAGCCTCATTTACAAACACCGCCTCCTCTTCTTCCATCCATGAGAAGAGTGTGTGGTCTGGAGTGATGAGGTCAAAATAACCTCATCAACATAATGGACTCAATATGCAAATCCAAACCTTTCAGCCCAAATTACCCTTCCAATTGATTACCTTTAGGAAAAATAATTGCTTTCTTTTTATGAATAAGCGTGCAAACTTTACTTCTTGACGTTACGAAAATTAAGCTTACTTATGTTGGTTTAATGGTTTAGTCTTTGAGCATTTCATAGGTCAACTCCACTCCCAATCACCATTCCAATCAAAAGGGAAATGAGTGTGGATCTTGATACTTTTGAAAACAAGCGAGTGCGCGCCAGAATTTCAGGAGCACATGTTTTGGGCTGAGTCTTCATAGTCTGTTATTTTTCAGTTTTAAAAACTTTATGGCTCGTACAAGCCTCTTTAATATTGTATTTCATGGGCTTTAAATTCCATGAGTTATTGATAATCTATTAAAAAGACTCTATCGACTCGAAAGTAGGATTTCATTAGTCATTTTCATATAAATATGTAACTGTTGCAAATGATGAATAGAAGAATATTATCATTATGCTGCCAATATATATTTTGAGTAAAAACTACCATATGAATAAAAATGAGTTTTACCATCACTCTTTGAATTATTGAGCGATTTGAATGAAGTCTTTGGAATGAAGTAACTTAGAGATTTCTAGTGCATGTGATCTAAGATAGTTGTAGACACACCCAAGAGCTAGCCACTTGAGGGTTGTAGATAGTTACATAAGTACTCTACTTCTTATTCTATATTTTCTTTTAATAGAAAATAGTTTAAATTGTAATTCATCTTCATAAGTATATGTTATGTTGTTAGAGTAAAGCCTGCAGGTTGTAGCCAAGTCCGTAGTTCCTAAACTTAACATTTGAATGTCTGGAGCACCTTTCTTCAGTTGATTTTGTTAAACTATTTTATGTTAGCAGTGGAATTGCTATCTTTTGCATTAAATAAATGTTTCCTAATTTCTTTACATGTTTTACTTCTTTAGCAATTTATTCATTCTTTAGGTTAATCATTTCCATGCTTTCTAGTTTAGTGGTGATGCTTTTCAAATTTATAGTTTTTTGTTTTCTGCGTTGAATTATTTTACACTTTCTAGATAGATGATTCATTTCTTTCAAGATTAGAGGCCCTTTAGCTTAGAAATTTTATTCAATTGGTTAGCATTTAGGAAACCTAAGAGAGAGAAGTTGATATGTCTTCTATTGCATATAGTCATTGGACACTACCCAGTTGATATATTGATGTGTTTATTCACTAAAGTGTTAGGACCTAACAACAGCTTGTCACTTTTTGGCACTGTTGTTGGGGAATCCCTTTTCTAGTGTTAGTAGGAGATATCTTGAATACATCTTTTAGGGATAGAATTAGCTCTTTGGCTTCTTTTCTACATGGTTAGGAAATGAGGCCCCCATGGTTCATACCAAAAACCCCCCCAATCGACATACCAACAAAAAGTAGGGAGGAAGGAAACTCAGATCAAGAACTTACTAAGGAATTGGCCAAATAGGGTCAACCTGAGACCTTCCCACATATCCCTGAAAGAGAACGAATAGTGGTTGAGGAGCATATTCTTCAAAAACTCCTAAACCTCATTCTACTAAGAAATTTTTGGAAGAGGATCACATCCCCTTCAACATCATGGGTGACTGTAGAAATGCCACCAATAACAACAACAACAATAACCCTCCACCACACACATTCACTTATCCTATTGCTATTGATGTAGATGATGATAGGACAATGAAAATATCTCACTGGCTTTCTTGCCAACATTTCAAGGTTTGTCTATTGAGGACCCTGATTAGTTTCTATTTGAATTTAAAGTCTTCTATCAAACATATGACTAAAAGAATGATAATCAGAAACTAAAGCTTTTCCCTTCCACTCTGAAAGACTCAGCTATGCACTAGTTTATCGGGTTAGCTTCTTAGTTGATAACCTCCTGGGATGAAATGGAGTCTATCTTTTTGGATAAATACCAAAGTTACTGTAGGGTGAGTGATAGGAAAGAAGAACTATTCAAAATAAGGCAAAATGAGGATGGAAGTTTAGAGGATTACCTAGATAGGTTTATCTTATTATCTAAACATTGTGGTAGAGAAGTTATAAGTCTTGATATTTTGAAGACCTTATTCCTCAAAGGTCTCGATGATGAAGCTCGGAGGAGTTTAGATTTAATTGGAAAAGGAGATGTGTCCCAACTGAGACTAGAAGATATTATAGAATTATGTCATAATTTCTCTCAAACTCGAGGAGGAATTAGGAAGTCCACCCTTTTTAGAGGTTCTAGTGACATTAGAAAACTTCACAAAGATCTCACCAACTTCAAGGCTGACATTCTCATCCAGTTAAACACCACTCTAGATGGCATACAAGCTAAAACACGAAACTCTAAGACCTTATCCATCTATTTCCCCAGATGCTGAAACAAACATTTTCTAAGAGAATGTCCCTTGGAAAAAGTTGATAAGATTGGAATTTTTCAAGTGTGTGAAAAAAATCACCTCACTAAATAGTGTGAGCTATTGAACGCCATCAAAAACTCCAAGAAAAGAACACCCTCAGTCGAGGAAGAAGTGAACATTGTTAACCAATGAACTGGAGGAAATTTTTCCTATGGCCAGAATTCCAATCCTAAGTAGAGACCCCAACCCAATTGGAACAACAATCAATGGGTAGCACCCTGGCCTCAAGCACCACCTCCAATACCCTCTAATTGGGGAACCTATCCTTGGGGACCACTGGAATGGACAAACCACTCTTGGGGTAACCCTCAGTGGCCTAATCAGCCTCAACCATAGTGGTACCCTCAAAATCCCATTCCTTAATGGAATCAATCTCAACATCAATTTTACACTAGCCCCAGCAGAATTCCTACCCAACAACAAACTCTCCTACCACCACCCCAAAATACTCCACAAACTAAAAAAGTTAACCAACCACCACTTCTGGTGCAACCAGTCCCTAACCCAAAGAAAAATTGTCCAAATACTCTGGTATATTCTGTAAAATAGGACAATGTCACTGGACTTAACGCCATACACTATGGAAACCTATAGTTGAGGTCTGGTAAAACACTTTCGCAGTCGACTATTGAAGAAATCATCGATGAACCTATCAAGAAGTCTGCTAAGAAAAATTCCATAACACCCACACCCGTAGAACTTGAGCCCTAACCGCCATCTTCAGCTAGAGCTTCCAACCTACCTCAGGAGGAGGGGGTCAGTCTCCAACTAAAATTCCAAATGATTCTACACTAAGAGACAAACAGCCTTCAACTGAACTTCTGAAGCATCCTACGTCTAAGGATAGAATCAAAGCACCTTTGCCAGAGCGACTAAAACTAATTCCTATGAAAGATGCTTTGGAAGCGATCTCAACCACTAAGACTGCATTGATACAAGAAATTAAACAATTGCATATTGAAGTTCCCTTGTTACAAGCGATTAAAGAGATCCCCAAGTTAAATTAGCTAATTAAAAATTTGTGTATTAAAACCCCAGGGAGAAAGCAAAAATGAATCAATATTGTCCACATAAATGGGTACTTAGCTGATTTGTTAGTTGGAATGGCCACTGCTCAAAAATATGATGACCCAGGAAGTCTGCTTATAATAGTAACAGTTAATGAGGTAGCAATACCTAACGCTTTAGTGGACCTTGGAGCAGCCATTAACATAATGACTGTTGATGTGATGGAAAAATTGAGACTTACTGATCTACGCCCCACAACTAGCCATGGTAGTTATTAAACAGCATGGTGAAGAGCTAGAGGATGAATTGGAGAATGATATGGAAAATCTTGCCATGGATTCAGGCAGTGAGGAAATTTCAGATGTAGAAGAAATCCTGGGACACCCAATCAACATAGATCATGCATAATTTTATGGTGCTAGTTTTATTGGATTACCTTGTCCGTTGATGAACTTAGTTCCAAAAACTCACCATTTCTTTGTAGATGTTGCCTGGATTCATAAAACTGTACCTCACAACTATCCACTTAACACCCTAATAAGGCCTATGTACACGGTCACGTCCAACCATCCAGGAGTCAAAACCATTATGTTGTTGCCAGGAAAAAATTTGAACATCAATAGGTGGTTGACTGAGATGGAAGAACAAAGATTATTTGACACCCTGGTGAGTAGATCTAAAGTGTTCACTTGGGACTATAAATATATGACAGGAATACACCCTAGTGTGTGTATGCATCATATCTATACTAAGGATGTTCAACCTGTTCACCAACCACAACGAAGACTCAATCCTGCCCTCAAAGACATCATAAAAACTGAGATTGAGAAACTCTTGCAGGAAGGATTCATCTACCCAATTTTTGATAGCAAGTGGGTGTCACCTTTGGTTGTAGTTCCAAAGAATAATGGGAAGTGGAAAGTGTGTAGACTATAGGGATCTTAACAAAGTGACACGTGAGACTATTTTCCCCTACCATATGTGGACCAAGTGTTGGATAACTTGGTTGTGAGGAAATATTTTTCATTCTTGGATAGATTTAGTGGATATAATCAGATATAGGTAGTAGCAGAAGACCAAGATAAGATGACCTTTACCTGCCCTTGGGGGACATTTACATAAAGGGTTCTTCCTTTTGGGCTATGTAATGCTCCTACCACATTTCAAAGGGCCATCTTGGCTATATTTTTTGAGTTGGTAAATGAGTGTGTGGAAGTCTATATGGATGACTTCATTGCATATGGTTCAACTTTCGATGAAGCCCTCACGAATCTAGACAGGGTGTTAAAATGGTGTGAGGATCATTGGTTGTCCCTATGTCGTGAGAAATGTTTGATCATGGTGGAACAAGGAATAGTGTTGGGACATCATATTTCAACCAAAGGAATTAAGGTTGATCCTAAGAAAATTGAAGTCATACAACAACTCGAGATCCCAAAAACACAGACTGATGTTAGGAGTTTCTTATGGCATGTTGGATACTACTGAAGATTCATAGAAAAATTTAACGAAATTGCAGCCCCTATATTTTCCCTCCTCTAGAAGAATGTAGACTTCATTTGGACACCTAAGTGTCAGTCTTCATTCAAAATTATTAAGGAAAAACTCATCTTTACCCTTGTCCTTCGAAGACCTAATTGGAATCTTTCATTCCATATTTATGCTAACACATCTGATGATGCCATTGGAGCGGTTCTAAGGCAAGAAGATGAGAATGGGGGAAAACATGGTATATACTTCATCAGCAAGAACTTGACGCCAACAAAAAAGAACTATACCACAACAGAGAAAGAATTCTTGGTTGTAGTGCATGCAATCAAGAAGTTTCAACATTATGTCACGGGATATAAAGTTATAGTGCATACAGATCACTCAACCATTAAGTATCTCATGAACAAACCAGTGGTAAACGCAAGGATAATTAGGTGGTTACTTCTCCTCCAAGATTCAATGTCACAATTGTTGACAAACCAGGGAAATCCAATGTAGTTGCAAACTTTTTATCCCGGATTAAACATGATGGAAACTGTGATCCAGTACAAGATGAGTTCCCAAATGAAAATCTATTTTCCATCTCCACTAAAACTCCTTGGTTTTCCAATATTGTGAATTATTTGGCCACTATGGAAGTACCACCTCACTTTTCATCAAAACAGAAGAAATGCCTCATCAAAGAAAGTGCCCCTTTTAAATGGATTAATGGAATCTTGTTTCAATGTGGACCTAATATAGTTTTACGACAATGTGTTAGGTCAGATGAGACTTATAGTATTCTGAGAGCCTGCCATGATGACCCCTCGGGAGGGCATTATTCTGCTAAAAGGACAGCTGACAAGATTTTGGGAGCAGGATACTACTGGCCCTCAATGCACAAGGACATCAAGAAGTATGTGCGCCGATGTGATGAATTTCAAAGGGTAGGTAGACCAACTGCTTCTAACAAAATTCCCCTACAGCCTCAGGTAGTTCTTGAACCATTCAAAAAATGGGGATTGGATTTTATCGGGCCAATAGACCCTCCTTCACAATGAAAAGAGTACATTTTGTTCTGTACCGACTACCAAACCAAGTGGGAAAAATTCCAAGCCCTGCGTATTGCCAGGGAGGAACAGGTAGTTGATTTCCTCTACAATAGAATTTTCCTCAAATTCAGAGCTCCAAGGACAATTGTCATGGACTAGGGCCCCCAATTTATGTCCAAAGTGTTGTTGGCATTCATAGATCACTTCCATGTAAGTCACAAGAAGTCCTCACCCTACCACCCACAAGCAAACGGACAAGTTGAGGTCACTAATAGGGAGTGGAAAAATATTTTGACAAAAATAGTTTCTTTAGGAAGAAAATATTGGGCTAGAAAACTACCAGAAACTATCTGGGCATAAAACACAACTTGGAAATCAACCACTGGCTATAGCCCCTATGATTTAGTCTTTGGGAAGAATCCCCTCTTACCCATTGAATTCAAATGCCAAACCCTTAGAATAGCCATGGAATTGGGCATGGATCTTAAACGAGCCCAAAACGAGAGATTCTTACAGCTTAGTGAACTAGATGAACTTCGTTTGGACGTCGTCCATCAAACTAAATTGGTCCAACAAAAATGTAAGGTCTAGCATGACAAACATATCAAAGAGATAGAATTCCATACCAAGGATTGGGCATTATTGTTCAATTCTAGATACAAGGATCATCAAGGGAAACTCAAGACACATTGGCTTGGACCATACCAAATTTCTGAAGTGTTTGCTAATGGTTTGGTTTAGCTGAAACCTATTGATGGTGATACCTAAACTCTCCTAGTTAATGGGCACCAATTACATCTCTACCATAAACCTGTTAATAAGGAAGAGTTTACAAAAATGATGGAAACACAGGGAGAAATCCACTGCATTGACTCTGTTGTGGTAGGGTCAACATAGTTTTGTCAGCTTAAATAATAAATAGCCAAAAATAAAATAAAATAATATATCATCTTTATTTTAGAATTTTTTTTATTTCCTCACTGGTTTTATTATTTGGACTTGACTAAAATTTTGTCTCTATTTTGCAGGACTTCACCTTTTTCCAAGCACAATTTTGGTGCACCCTGCTACAGTGCTCAGAAATTTGTTAGCACGGTTACTGCAATGCTCTAGAATCTACACAATAAGCTAGTGCCACTCATCATTTTGATCCTACATCTTGATGCATCACTCAACGGTGTTTTGGGAATCCAAGGAAAAAATGTCACAACTTTCTTCCTTCCAGCCACATCTTTTCAATGATGCTCCAGAATTCTGTTGTTTCTTTTTTTTGGCTGCATCTTTTTAGCAATGCTCCAAAATTCTATTGTTCTTCCCTCTGGCGGAATCTTTTTAGCGATGCTCTAGAATGTTGCTCGGGTGCTCCAAAATTCTATTCAAATGCTCCAAAAAATTTGGTTGTTGCTCTGGTTGCGTCTTTCGACGATGCTCCAAAAATTTTGGTTGTTGCTCTGGCTGCATCTTTCAATGATGCTTCAAAAATTTTGGTTGTTGCTCCAACTGCATCTTTCGACTATGTTTCAAAAAATTTGGTTGCTGCTTCGACTACATCTTTCGATGACGCTCCAGAAATTTTGGTTACTAACCTAATGGCATCTGTTCAACGATGCTCTAGAAATCTTGGTTACTGACCTGGTGGCATATGTTCAGCAATGCTCTAGAATCTTCAATCTAGTCACCATGTTCTAATGACATCTCTCTATGATGTTCTAAAACTCTTTCTTTCTCTACTTCGGTTGCATTTCTCGGTAGTGCTCCCAATTTTTGGTGTAAATTTTGTCTTTCCAGTCTTTTGATTTTTCCTAGATTTTGTGCATGCCCATCCTTTAATGCCACTTCGAGATCTACTCCCTTATAGCTATTCCACCACATCATACCAAATCTTTCCATAATAAATAAGATTATTATGACACCTTTTTGTCATAATAATTTTTCCCCATCGCTTCAACCATTCCATCTGTGCAATTATTATCCGCCACCACCCTCGCCAACCATATGACTATCCAATTACATCAGCACAAGTGAGTGACGTTTGATCTAATGACAAGACTTAAGGTATGTGCAAATTTATTTAAAGGGTTAGTACTTATTTTGAATAAAGGTTAATTAATTGGCATGATCCATTCCTCATAATTTTGAAACTTGTGCCTTTTTACATGATTGCTAAGAGTACGGTAGTAATTGTAATTCCCCATGAAAGGCCATCATAATTATGCAGTAAGGTGACAAGAAAGTTGGTAATTAGTTTCTTCCCCATTGAGTATATCAACACAAAACTCTTTTTCTGTCTAAAATTTAGTGAAAAGAAAATTTCAGAGTTCTGCAGAATCTCACCAATAGATAAAGAAAATGGAAGGCGCTAAGAAGAATTATGAACATGCTTCTGTAGTGCCATTATTGGCATTGGGAAATATAGCAACTTTATTCTGAAGAGTTGGATGGCTGGACTTCATGAAACAATTTGAAGGGTACACAGAGTAGCTTGTGAAGGAATTCATCGAAAATTTTGCAGATGGGCAGACCATGGTGCATGGAAAACAATTCTAGACAAGTACAAAAAATCATTGCTCGTCTTTTCGATCTCAAGAATAAAGGATTTAATTTGAATGAAAATTCCCATGTTCCCTATCAAAATTGAATAGAACTATTTCATAGGGAAGGGGAACCCCAACCTGTAATGACCATAAACACCAGGGGAAAAATAAGGGAATCCATAGAATGTCTCTTCCAGAACCTCGGAGGTTTGTTGCAGCCTAGATTATTAGATATTTCACGTGTGAGGGACAAATTACTACAGTTGTGGGACCCCCTTTTTACTTGCTGACTCATTTATGCCACAACATTGAGGACCCTACTCTTAGGGTAAATTTACCATCTTTTCTCTACCATTCAGTCACCTCTATGATGGAAAATTATAAAGTTGGAAGGGGCCCCTTAAACATCATGATTTGATATAGCTAATATGTAAATACCATTTCTACAAAAAGCCAGAAAGAAGTGGCAAAGGTTTCTGTGAAAATTTGAAAATGAGGAACCAAGAAGATTATTTGAGGAGGGAGAATCCTCTAAACAAAAAGAGCAGTCTATAGAAGAACCCTCCTCTGAGGCATTAGATGCCCCTAAATCCCAACATACCTCCACAGTTCCCAGCAATTATGTGCTGGAAACTTTTCCAGATGAGATAGAAACCCCAGGATAGGAAGGGGAGGTGGGAATTGTGCATTCCAAAGGAGAAGAGGAGCCTCCTCGAAAGAAAAAGAAACGAAGTAAAGTTACTTTTCAAGCAACTCCTCCTCTATGAAGGAGTAAAAGGTTATCTTCAGGGGCCAATGAAATTGAACCTTAGGATGTAGGCAGTACTTCAAAAAGGAAAAAGTCTAGGATGCCAATAAAGGTGGTAGAAATTGATAGTCCACCTAATAATGAGGAAATAAAAGAGACAGAAAAGCAAGGGGATCAACTTCCTAGGGAAAAGGGCAAGGAAACCCTATCACCTAAAGAACGGGAAGGGGAGAAAATACAATCACCACATTCAGAGCAGAATGAAGATGAACCTATGGGGGGATTCTCTCCTTTTCTTGATAGAGTGGGGAGCATACCGGAAGTGGAAGAAAATGTACATCATGTTGATGAAAAAGTGGAAAAAGTGCCTCATCCTGGTGAGGAAATTCCTCATGCATCCTTCTCTGTGGACACAGGGGATATAGAATCTAATCAAAAAAATGAGGAATTAGAAAAGTTAAAGGCATAAATTGTGGGGTTGAGAACTAGGTTACAGGATGACGAAGCACAGATTAACCAGCAAAAAGAAGAGATTGAGGTGCAAACTGCCATTGTATATAAAAGAGACCAAGAAATTGCGAAATTGACAGCACAAATGGAGGAAAAAGACAAGCTTATTGAATAGCTGCAATACCAAATTCAACAATGGAATCAGTAAGGTAAGCAATATCAAGCTACTCTGTGTGATAAAGATAAGTGCATTCAAGACCTAAAAAGTAATTTTATGCAATTATTCAGTGCTTTTGAAGAAGAAAAGAATAGACAAGAAAATGAATTAAATGCTTCTATGAGTAAAATTGTGGAACTATAAATAAATCTGTAGGAGAGTGACACTCAACCAGTCATGGAATCAAAGGGGACACAAATTGAACCTATTGTTATAGATTGGTTCTAGGTACATATTCCTCCAATTCTAATGAAATGGATAGAGCATTGCTATGTCTTGAGGGATGTTGAAATTGAGAATAATAGGTTAAAAAGAGAATTGGTAATGTTAAAAGAATCTTTTCATTAGGCATATAGGGGTAAACAGGATGCTTGTGAAATTGGTGAATTACTATTAGCCTGTAGAAGACCATCTAGGCTATATTCCATTTTTCTCAATGAATAGCTTTTAAGATTGAAATTGCAAAGAATTAGCCAAAACCAACCTGATGACAAGGAATTTATAAAAATATTTGTTAAGTCACTTCCTGAACAACAAAATTTGTTGTGTGAGTTCTTTGTTCATAATTTTCTCCTAGAAAGATATACAAATTTCTTTATTAACTTCTTTATGGGATAAGTAGAATTGAGATCATTCATGTCCACCATGAAAAATCAACTTCATTGGCAAGATAGATCAAGATAATATGCATAGGCAGAAAAGACTGTGGGGTTGCAAATGAGGTATCCTCATAGAAATCCTTTCTCTTTCAAGTCACAATTTATGGGTGTCGGACATAAAAAGGAAGTACAGGTCAAATACAATAACAACCTCTAGCTATGTCATGATCACTTTTAGGAACAAGGGCCACAATTAATAGGACCAGCATGGCATGCATGTGAAGAGCAGTATACCCCTCTTCCTATGCATCTCAAGAAAAGGGAAATAATTTCACCCCTTAATATTAGATGGTTATACGGAAGAGCAGTAGCTTTGGCCAAAATTCTTGAATAATTCAAGATTAATTGGATTGGTATGAGGTACAGACCCCCCTTGCTTCTTTCACCACCTCCTGCATTATACACCAATCTAGAAAAAAGTGAGGACAATTTTTCTAGGTGGAAACAAAGAGTCACTTTGCATTAGGGATTCTCAAGGAACCCAGAGACATTGGACACAGAGGCAGATGATGTATATGATCTTAGTGCCAAGTATGAGGAGATGAATAGGAGGAATGAAGGACAGGGGGAACACTAGAGAGCAGGAGGACCTACTCGAGCTTAGGAAGGGGAGGAAATGATGAGGTAAAAATAACCTCATCAACATAATGGAATCAATATGCAAATCCAAACCTTTCAGCCCAAATGACCCTCTCAATTGATTACCTTTAGGAAAAATAATTGCTCTCTTTTTATAAATAAGCGTGCAAACTTTGCTTCTTGAAGTTATGTGAATTAAGCTTACTTATGTTGATTTAATGGTTTAGTCTTTGAGCATTTTGCAAGTCAACTCCACTCCCAATCACCATTCTAGTCAAAAGGGAAATGAGCATGGATCTTGATACTTTTGAAAACAAGCGAGCGAGCATCGGAATTTCAAGAGCACACATTTTGGGTTGAGTCTTCATACTCTGTTATTTTTTAGTTTCAAAAACTTTATGGCTTGTACGAGCCTCTTTAATATTGTATGTAATGAGCTTTAAAGTCCATCAGTAATTGACAATCTGTTAAAAAGACTCTATCGACTAGAAATTAGGATTTTGTTAGTCATTTTCATATAAATATGTAACTATTGCAAATGATGAATAGAAGAATATTATCATTATGCTGCCAATATATCTTTTGAGTAAAAACTACCATATGAATAAAAATGAGTTTTCCTGCCACTCTTTGAATTACTGAGCGATGTGAATGAAGTCTTTGGAATGAAGTAACTTAGAGATTTCCAGTGCATGTGATCTAAGATAGCTGTAGACACACCCAAGAGCTGGCCACTTGAGGGTTGTATATAGTTAGATAAGTACTCTACTTATTCTATATTTTATTTTAATAGAAAATAGTTGAAATTGCAATTCATCTTCATGAGTATATGTTATGCTATCAGAGTCAAGCCTGTAGGTTGTAGCCAAGTCCATAGTTCCTGAACTTAACATTTGAATGTCCAGAGCACCTTTCTTTAGTTGATTCTATTAAACTATTTTATGTTAGCAGTGGAATTGTTATCTTTTGCATTAGATAAATGTTTCCTAATTTCTTTACATGTTTTACTTCTTCAAAAATTTATGCATTCTTTAGGTTAATCATTTCCATGCTTTCTAGTTTAGTGGTGATGCTTTTCAAATTTATAGTTTTCTATTTTTTGGGTTGAATTATTTTCCACTTTCTAGATAGATGATTCGTTGCTTTCAATATTAGAGGCCCTTTAGCTTAGAACTTTTATTCAGTTGGTTAGCATTTAGGAAACTTGAGAGAGAAGTTGAAATGTCTTCTATTGCATATAGTTGTTGGACACTGCCCGGTCGATATATTGATGTTTTTATTCACTAAAGTGTTAGGACCTAACAACAACCTATCATGGAGCTATTTCTATCTCTTGCTCCAGGGAAATTCCTTGCATTTTCATGGTGAGTACCACATTTTCCATTTGTGGAGAGGCATATACATAACGTCTGAAATCTAACACAATGCTTTGATTGCCTTGTTTCGCCACTCTTTGTTGTAGATTGTCGCATGGGAAATTTTGGGGCATATATGCTTCATTGCATGGGAAGTACCAAGGATTGATGTCATCAATGAG